>JPKC01000373.1:0-43964 GCA_000750925.1 Pseudogymnoascus sp. VKM F-4518 (FW-2643) | reverse complement strand
GGGGAGGGGGGAGCATTACTATTCAGGGCAGTGGATCGATGTAGATAGAACCTTTCATATCCCGCTTCCACAGCTCCTGCTCGCCCTCCCTTCCCTTGAAAAACACTAATTATAACAGTCGAAATACCCCCTATAAATACACCTCCCATCACAAACAAACACAGCATGCACGCCTGCATATCAAAAATAAACACACCGGCTGTGCCCTTGACACAAACATATCCCCCCTAAAACTGCACGCTTACTAACCAGTAACCCAAGCTATTCTCCCCCTTGCTAGCGACAGTGACGGTGACAGTAAAAAGCCGCGACGGCGGGAGGAAAGCGGTGACGAGAATCCGCGGCGGTGAGAAGTGGATAGCGGCAGAGGATGGTTCTTGTCTATCTATCAGGACTTTCCTCCATAGGTAACGGTTCTGATCGGATTCTGGCGTGTCGAGTACTCGGGTCCGACTGTGCCATTAATGTCGCAAGGAATGCTGGACCATATGCGCTCTCACCTGTCTCTTCGCTGAATGTGATGGAATTGGGATTGCGGATACGGACGGCGTCTGTGAGCAGGCTGATGAGGCTGTATTCTATCTATATACAGAAATGTACCAGCATGGGATGGGACAGGTCGAGGGAGCTACTTTGAGTTCCACGCAGTGTGGTCGAGACATACAGGGTACTTTTTCATTTGCGCCCGTCTTCTGGTTAAAAAGTCTCTTTATGGATGGTGGAATGGAACGGAGTTTGCACCTACTTACGCTGGTTTGACTAATCCTGCCACGATGCTTGAGGCAATGACAAAAAAGAAGAAGGGGGGAAGAGGCAAAGATGTGCTGTTGTTACTCACTTGCTGTCGTTACTCACTTGCTGTCGTTGCTCACTTGCTGTCGTTGCTCACTTGCTGTCGTTGCTCACTTGCTGTCGTTACTCCTGTTAAACTGCTTGATATACAAGCTTACTTTATGGCAGCCAGTGCCATTGGTTGTGCAACTTCCGCATGAGATCAAATCCGAGACACATGGACATTCCAGTGAAGACGTTTTTCCCTCTCCGACAGCACATTCAACACAACACTCACGCACGAGGGGATGATCGTCGAGATTCATTAGGCGGCGTTTGTCCCCATGCGCTGAGGCAATCGATGGCTGGGATGGGATAGTTCTGTATTCTGTTCTGCGTATTCAACATACATGGCCAAAAAGTGACATCCCAACTCAGCCTAACGAATCCTGCTCGTCCACTCACTGTTTCACAGACATCGCTCTCCGGGGCAGCGGTGGGCAGGCGAGGTGTATAAGAATCCGTGCTCGCTGGTTACAGATGTCGCCTCGAAGGGTGTTTTACACCAACATCTCTTTCTGCTTAGCTCGGGCTATTGACGCCCATTATGATCTACAGAGTTTTATCGTCTGTAAGATGCGAAAGTACGACCACTGCGTGCTGGCTTTTCTGGGGACGGCCCGTCGCGTGTTCGTGAGTTGAGTGGGGTTGTGGGTTTGATAATTCTCGTGTGGGAGAAAGGGAGAAAGGGACGGTGAGAATCTGTGACGGTGGGAGGGGAGGGTGATGAGAAGTAGGTACGGTGAGAATAGATGGCGACGAGAAGAAGCCTCGCGAGCCAAACGTGCTAAACGAGCTTCACTGAGAATCTCATTCAGAGCCTCAAGCTGCTTTTCGTCATTATAGTCCATGGCCACAATTACTTTCGCGCTGTGCTCCCATGCGACAAATTCGATGTGTTTCTGGGCACAACATTCATCCTTGTCCTTGCTCCTGTTCTCTGTGACGTCCGAAGAAAACACGTTTCCTGGGTTATCAACCGATCCAATGAAGTGTTTCTGGAGATCATTCAAATACTCCTGCATTGCTGCGCGGATTCCCAGATCGGCGTACTGTGGTAGATTGACCAAATCGGTTGCGGCCTGGTGAACATTGCGAAGCTGGGCCATGGCGTGCTCTGGGACCTAATAATGATGTTGGCAAGTCTTATATCAAGGAATATTATCACGATGCGGCTTATCAGGACACACTCTTCCTTCTTTCGAATGCAATCGTCACACTTGCCTATGCCTTCGTACCTCCAGCAGTGAAGTGTTGGGTGCACACTATATTCGTGTGGCAACAGCGGGACAAATAGAAGGAGTGCAGATTAGAGAATCAAGCAAACGACGGCAAAAGGTACACAGGAAAGGAGAACTTGCTCAGCGGCAACGAGATATGCACTGACAATACACACCGGGGGACATATCCTCAGCAAATTTCGTCACGGCTGTTTGCTCTGCTGCTTTCGACGTTGTCTACCCTGGGTATTCCCAGCTCGAAGGTTTTGCTGTATGCAGGTGTCACAGACTCGAACACGCGGCAGCCGGCGAAGTGTTATTCTCTGCACTTGCGCAAGCCTACATCACACATGGCTCTAGATTCTGCCACTGTTCTGCTGAAGTCTCGAATACAAGCGCAGAGGGAATAAGGTATATGCAGTGGAGGAAATTCCAAGGCGCAGTCATGGCGGATGAAGGCTTGTGACAAAGATGAAGGTGCAGAATCGAGACCGAAGTCAATGAAGAAGCAACAGGACACTGCATTTTTGAAGATTGATGGCCATCTTGCACGAAACAAGAAAGGCGTCAGGGCCCTGAATGAGGACGAAATAATGGGGATGCAAACGGATGGTGGGTGCAGCGACGGCGAGAATCAGTGACAGCTCACCGGAGTAGCGGGGAGAATCCGCGACGGCAAGAGGAAACAGTGACAAGAATCGGTCGCGGTGAGAAATAGACCGCAACGAGAGAAGTTAGCAACATCAGAGGTAAAGTTAACAGTCTGCCTTGCTATCTAAGAGCTGTGCAACAGCAGCCCAATGGAAGCATCAGGAGCTTGTGTAACGTGGCTATTGTGACTAGCTATCAAACTACAGATGGAAGTTAATACATGAATATTTTATAGCGTGACGGTATAGCTTACCAACTGTCCTGAAGGCTGGGCAACAACGCCAAGGGCGATTCGGACGAGATCTGGAGATGCACGTCACCGGCCTTCCTACTGCAATGGCTTCAACGTCGCTTGCCACCCCTACCTTCATAATGCTTATCGTGAAGAATATGCTTTTGCGCGCCCTTTTTATAATACTTTGATCGTCACGCGGTGTAGCTGTTGCGGTTTTGGTCAGGGGGTTTGCGAGCAGCTCCAGGCTTGTGGACTGGATGGGAATGGCTCGTTGCCTCGCTGCAGAAGCAAGGTGATGGGTTTGATGCGTACAAGAAGACATATCAGCTACTTTTGTTGTTTGGTCAGCTATTCATCTCTGATTCATTTACCTCTCAGCTAAGTGTGGCTGTGGGAAAGCCCGAGGACATATCGAGTATATGATATCATATATAACTGGCGGTGCGGGTGTGATTCTGTATCGCTACAGCTATGTAGACGGCACCCTGGGGGCGGAATCAGCATCGCGATGATGGCTTGTTTCTAGCGGTGGGTTTGGTGGCCTCACTTGTGGAGGAGCAAGTCCGATTGTCAAAGGAGCAGATTAGATTGACCAAGAAGCTCACCCAAAGAGTCGATTCCGACGGCCAGGGATGTTTCAGGGTATTGAAAAACAAGGGGCTGCGATGGGCGAATCTGGGAACCAACTTAAATGAAGGGAAATAATAAAAAAGTGGGAGCTATTCTCATCGTTGGATATGGGACAGGCGATGCTTTTATAGAGCGCTATGAGGCAGGAGGTGGAAATAATGCCCATCACCAAATTCGCAAAAAGATGATGTACGTACGAACCAATCATGGAGGCAGAGAACGGCGGATTAGACGGTCAGCAATGACACGTTATCGGAGCTATAGATGGATGGATGCGTTCACCGTACCGACAGCAAGAATCCGTAACGGTGGGAGGGACGGGAGAGAAACGGTGACAGGAAGGAATCGGCAGCAACATACGCCAGCGGTGACATCAAAGCCCACGACAACAGTTGTACATGCGGTCCTCTAGCAGTCTTGTGAGGGTCTTTGCAGCGATCTTGGAATCACCCTTCATCCCGTCGACCTTTTACTTCACATTGTCGATCATTTCCTGGGTATCACTGCATCGGTGATCGATCCCTTCATCACATCGTGCAGATCATAGAGGCCCTGCTTGAGACCCTCTTTCGTAGCAGCAGATCCAACCGTAGTCGCGATGTCGGTAGATCGAGAGCACGCAGCCTCCTATATAGCACTGTCCATCAATTTCCGCCTTATAATACCCACAGTGGTTAACTGAGCGCTGGTGTCACTTGGCTTCTCTGTGTACTGAGCGGCGGGGGTCTCGTCGTCGCTATGAGGGGTAACCTCATCGTGGTAGGCACCATCATCATTGTTGGGACGCCATCTGTTGAGGTTAGGGGTTTGAAACTCGTTTTGGAGTACGCGAGCAACTTACTCATGCTGAGAGGAAACATCTTCATCCCGGGTCCATTACCATAGTTGCAGTTCCTTCGTTCGTTTCAGGATAGTACACGTCACGGGTGTATCCCGAGGCCACAACAAAACGAAAACGGCCAACATAAACAAGGATATATTTATACCATCTCCAATAAATACTAAACATCTACTCTCATCCCTTAAGCATGCTGCTTCTTCTTCCTCCCCCTCAACGCCTTCACACCCTCCTTCACCCCCTCCCTCCCCTGCTCCGCCGCATCATCCAGCATCCCCCCCGCCCGTTCCTTAACTTGATGCTTATCCGCCTCATCAATCACATCCTCCATTACATCCCCTCCCACACTCGTCCCATGCAACCAATCCATGAACCCCCACGGCGCGAAGTTGCCCCGGCCGCGGCTCTGCATGTGTCTGTCCTGGCGACGCGCGATGCCGCCCAGCATAATGCCGGGGAGCGTGGCGTAGCCGGAGGCGACGAGGGTTTCTTCCAGGGTGGTTAGGGCGAGGAGGAGGAGGTGTGTGAGGATGTGGGGTCGGAAGAAGAGGGTGGGGAGGTAGATGGGGAGGAAGTGGAGGAGTAGGTAGGGGAGAGGGTGGTCATAGTAGGCTGTGAAGGAGTAGGGGGCGGTGATGGAGTGGTTCCATTTCTTGTGGAGGGTGGAGAAGGTGTTGGGGTGGGCGGGGCGGTGGAGGAAGCGGTGGATGTAGTACTGGAGGACCTGTGGGGGGCGTTAGTGGTTTATGACATGATTGGGGGAGCGGGAGGTATACTTCTCGTATGACAAGACCTCGGAGGACGTCTTTTGCTATCGACCATGGCATTGGGAGTGTGGTGGTGATCTTCATGGCACTGCGCATGTGGAGTACCTCAGTGAAGAGTAACTCGACAAGCACCTGTATCCCGACGGATAGGAGTACGTTGAACAAGCTGACCCCAATAACTTGCCACCACGGCGGCGTTCCCTTGCTCTTTTTCGCGCCTTGCACGCCGCCGGTCCGGGTTGGTAACGCTGGGGCGCTCTGGATCTTGAGGCCCACTGCCAAGCTCGGGATGATGGAGTCGAAGAGGAGGAAGAAGGCTGCGGGGAGTATGAAGAAGAGGATGCGCACGGCGAGAGTGCCGATAACCTCGACGCGGAGCTGCGATTGCGTGAGGACGAGAGTTGACCAAGTCATATAAAAGAATAAAAGGTTGAGAGAGGTGGAGTAGGTGCCGAGTGTAGGCAGGAGCAGATAGCCCACCACCGGAAGTGAGAGTAATGCGCCCATGCTGTAAGAGGGCTGTGAAGCAGATAATAGGTTGGTTTGATGAGTTGAGATACTATATTCGATGATGATATATGCACACAAAGAAAGATGAGAAACCTAACTCACTCTGCCCTTATATATATACCAGCATTGTTATATATATTGTATGTGGACCTCGATGGGTTGATAAAAAGACAAAGACATGATCTATGACGACATTGCTTTCAGACTTGCTTTGAGCTTACATTCTGCAATGGACCAATCAGGGGGAACTTGAGAATTGGCCTGTGCGTATCAACGAAAGCGGTCAGTCAGGGGAGGAAAGGGAGATGGCAGAATTCCTGCTAAAACAGGTCTCACCGCCTTACCGTAGCGCCCTACGCTCCAAGGGACAAGCCGCAGTCGCGGTACTCAGTTCAGCCTAATCCAGCTTAGTGTCGCATTCTTAGGGACGCAAGGACCCTGCTCGTGCACGTGCCTCTCCGCATCGATCCAGCTTCCCCGTGATGGCAGTAATAAGAGATTCTTCGTCAGGGGCAAGCTCCGGCTCGTTGGGGGTCAATTTACAGTGCACTGCCTACTGTAATTGTCCGTCTCTTCAACCTTCCACCTTCCTTCTTATATCTTAACCATTGTCGCATTCTCTGTATCAATATCTACCATCGTGTCCCTGACGTCCCTTACCTCCTGAATATATCTTACCATTCTCAATTCGGTCGCGAAAGGAGCTGAATGACAGGTCGCGCGTGAAAGCGGGAACCAACTCCTATTCATCTCCGAGACATTTACGGCGTAAGTTTCCCCATTGTCCACTTTCGGCCCTTCCCCTCTCGTCTTGTCATCCCACAAACCCTCTCCTGAAGTTAAAACTGACCAAGTTATCCAAACAATAGCAGCTATCGCGGGCTGTGGTCGCCTTGTCACCCGAACGAAATTTAACGCATAATGCGCTCGGGCGTTTAGAACTCTCTTTTGACCGACTTCGCACCTGCGCCCTTGCTTGGCCTGGTAAGATACACAGGGTTCTAACGGATACGCGACACTGCAGACTGCAGATGCAGTGAACCGACCAACTGAGATTACAGCGGGAGCAAAGGGATACAGTTGACGCCAGACGAACCACCCAGCACCACCAACTAGCCAATATGGCTCCTCCCTCCACCCCCCCGCCCATTCCGGAGCGCACAAGGTACGAAGGGAAATACGAAGGCCGAAGGGGGTCGCTACCTCCTCCGTCGTTAAAGCTTCGCGCGGCCGACGGGAATCGAGTGCATGTCCACCCTGCCTCTCCCGAAGTCATCTCGAGCCTTATTACGTCGCTGTCGATCATCTCCTCACCCGCAAACCGACTATTCGAACTCCCAGGCGTGGCGCATTCCCTACCGAATTCTCCATATGCCACACAAACCACCTTCGACCCTATCGATCGCTTGCTCCAGAATGAGTCAAACCAGGGCGGCAGTTTTGGTATCGATTATGGCGCATACAACCAGTCCTCTCATAACTACGCAATGAATGAGCTACCTCTGGACGAAATGTCGGCGACCGCTCCAGTTATTCGAACCGCGAAGCCTCCGTCCGGGTTCTCATCGTTAACGGCCCCCAAATCGCCTAAACCCGAAGGGACACCGATTAAGAACCTGCTGAGAAGCTCAAGGCCGACGTCGAGAGAATCTAGCGGAGACGATGCTCTGAGCATTGGAAGCGTGTCGATAGAGCCCGGTTCGATGCCACGGGACTTGAGGAGGAGGCGCTCCTCAGATAGCTGGGACAAGAAGCAGGGGAGACATAACAAGGGCTTACTCTATATGAGCTCTAAAGAACGGATGCGCGAATCTGAGAGAAAGAGGTCATCGTCCAGTACCACGAGAGGCTCTGGGGTCGAACGTCTTCCAAAGCAAGAGTTTGATACGAAATCGTTCATGTCTGAAGCACCAATAACGGAAGAGCCGGTTGTTGAACAACCGGAATATCTTTGGGATGACTCCGCCGCACCGAGTCCGTCAATTGGGCCAGATAGCTCCATGAATGGAGCGAGCAATGGTGGGATCGGATCAGGGCGGTATATCCCCACGCGGGACTCATCATTGCGGAATAAGAAGCGCACACCCCATAGTGGCAGAAGCTCAAGGCAACCGGCCCCAGAGCTTGCTGATGATACCATCAAGGAGGTTGACGAACACTCAAGTCCAGTTGTAGACAAGGGCGCCGAAAAGTTTGGCAAGTCGGAATCCAGCTTGGCAGTGCAGAAACCCAGAGAGCAATCGGCAATCCCACCGCCAACCCTACTGAAACCAAGAACGGGCGGCGAACCAGACAGGAATCTTTATGTCGACCAGGCGAAGGGACAGTCAGTTAAAGACGACGGGGCACCATCGCCGAATGTCACCCAGCGTACATCTCGCGATAAGTCCGAGCAAACGCAGACTAAAGTAAAGAAATCTAGTGGAAGGCAAACGCCGGATCCTTTTGAGAGGCTTGCAGGGAGACGAGACTCGAAACGGGACTCTGGCAAGGGTAGACGTTCGTCGGGTTACCAGAGTGGCGCTGAGGGCGACAATGAGCAGCCTCGCAGAACATCATCAACACCATCAAAGAAGGACACACAGGCGGCTGAGGGCAAGGCCAATCGCACGAGCACAGATGTTCGACCAACAAGCGCAGATTCCATCGATGATGCAGTAGATGCCTATCTGTGCTCTCCACGGTTATCACACAAGATTAAGCATCCGCAAACGGGACGAGTCATTTCGTTCTCTGAGGTTGGAGACCCTGAGGGATTCGCTGTGTTTTGCTGTGTCGGGATGGGATTGACAAGATATATCACCGCCTTCTACGATGAGCTTGCTCTCACGTTGAAGTTGCGTTTGATTACCCCTGATAGACCCGGAGTTGGTGACAGCGAGCCTTACACGGACGGAACTGCCACACCGCTTAGCTGGCCTGGTAAGCTCCCCCTTTCGTCGTCACTCTTGCTATTCTAACAACTCTTTAGATGATGTATACGCCATCTGCCAGACTCTTAAAATCACCAAATTCTCCATCCTGGCTCACTCCGCTGGCGCCATCTACGCTCTTGCTACTGCTCTTCGTATGCCGCAGCATATACGGGGCCGCATCCACCTCCTCGCACCCTGGATTCCTCCGTCCCAGCTCAACGTTTTCGGCGGGCAGCAAGTCATGCCACCTGCCAACTCCATCCCAACTTCGCAGCGCATTCTCCGTGCCCTTCCAACGCCGATTCTCAAAGCTGCAAACTCATCTTTCATGTCCGCGACAAGCAGCTCCATTACCTCAAGCCTACCAAAGCAGAAGCGCGGGAAGCGCAAGTCCACCACCGCCAAAGACGCGCCTACGATTATCAGACCAAACGTCGTCGCTGTTGGTCCCGGCGATAAGGAGAATGTCGGTCCACACTCAGATAAATATGGCCCTGTTAAATCCGGGCAGGCGCCACCTCTTCCTCGCGCTGCCAATAACCCTCCGGACCTAAGCAGCGAGGCTGCTATTTTGGCGGCTGCCGCTATGTCGGCGTCGAGCAAGGAGCGGCAGACTACGTACGACACACGCTTGACGCATGCCATTTGGGACCTGGCAACTTCGGGGGCCAACCCTGCGGTGGACTTGCTGGTATGTTTGGAGAGGAGACATACGATCGGTTTCCGATACGTGGATATTACGCGGGCTGTGGTGATTCACCACGGCAGCAAGGACACGCGCGTTCCAGTTGAGAACGTGAAGTGGCTCGGGAAGATGATGAGGAGGTGCGAGGTGAGGATACTCGAAGGAGAAGGCCATGGGCTCATGGCTAGTGCCCAGGTTATGGGAGGAGTACTTATGGAGATCGCGGGGGAGTGGGATGATTGGATGAAAGTTGTTGAACGCAAGGGTGGAAATAAGGGAGAGGAGGCTGGACGAAGGCTGAGAGAGAGCCGGAGTGTCAGTGCCTTCCGGTAGGGGGTATGAAAGGAAGCATCCGTTTTGGATACGATGGATGATGGTAGGTCAGATTGATGGTTATCTCCTGGACCGGTCAGGGCGTTGCTGTTGGGGTTTGCTATTACTGGATATTTGGGACGGTTAATGTATGATACAGCGGGGAGGCATGTAGGTTTGTCACAAACCAAGCAGAGGATATAAGTCAGCCATAGTCATAATGATATTTACACGTTACAAAAAGCTCTGTTGTCTTAAAGATTGTGTCTTCGAATGTTTCACTGATGAGCTGAAATTGTATGGCTGTTGTGGGCATAATATATGGAGCAGAGGCAATGGACCCTTCCGACTTTTCAGACTTCGCGAGTGGGGAATTCTAGGCAAAAAAAATCGAGCATCAAAAGTGGTGCTACCAGAACCTTGCCTGTGTCGACCATACTACAAGCTTGATCACAGAAAGTTGGAACTCATGCGAAGTATAAACAACCTTGGGATCAAATATTCTCAACATATAATTTCTATAATGTTCACGTGCCATCGAACAAATTCTTCTTCACAACGCGACATCAAGTCGCGTCTGCAATGAAAAAAAGATAGGCCTGTCAGACATCCATCACCACCCACCCAATCCACGCGCCCGAAGGCAGACCGCAAGACCGGGACAAGATCATCACCACTCTCTATACAGCACCTCTTGCGAGGAACCGCCACGCTTGCGCGCAGTGCGAGAGTATAAGGTATCACTCTTGGGCAGTGAGGAGATAAGTCATCAACCAGGTTGGAATCTGTGGCTTTCGTGAGAAACACAGTATGGGGATGTTTACTAAAGAAAATGATTCCATCTGAGATGCTGTTAGCTGGTATTCAAACGTATTGTGAAGCAAAGCTTGCTCGACACTGCCAGTTTATGTGCTGGAGTGTGTTTGGAGTTGTGGGGGGTAGACTCACGAAGTAAAATCGACATGAAAAGAAAAGGAAGAGTTTCTGAGGAAGTCGAAGACTTTATACATTTGTCGCAGCCGCTAGCGCGGGCCTAGCGTGGAAAAATTGGTGGTGGGTCGTGAATCAGGTGACCACGTAGCGCGAGTTGATCGAAACCATGATCGCGCTAGTCCTAATTCGGATTCTTCGCAGGAGCTCAGATCTTCAAGCATAACGACAAGAATTGCCTACGGAAGCCATTATCATGTTTCAATTTGACGGTGGGAAGAAGGAGAGGGAGACATGCTTTGTAACTCATGGGGCAATGGGTCACTTGGACCCGGCGCAGCCGCCTGTGAAGAGGAAGCCCTACTCGGCGATTTTGGCTGTGCCATTCGTACATAAGGTCAAACCAACATCTGATTCAAGATAGAATGATACTAACACGGGTATAGGCTGAGCTGATCTTGCCGCAAGAGCTATATGAGAGTATCCAGGGTGATATGGATAGTAAATCTTCAGTGCCTACCTATTCACGTGTTATCCTGCCGCTCGCCGAGTTGTTATCCGGGGATTTTTTCACAGAGTATATCAAGAAAGGCAATGTTCTCATGCTATCCGAAGGGAAGCAAGGGGTCAATGATGTCTACTCGTTACGAGATGGTATTCTTACCTTGGCGTTGGAGAAAGAGAGCTACGAGAGAGCAGGCTTGGCTGGAGAGCCGGATGGCGCGAAGGGGAAGAGAGGTGCTCGGGCAAGATGGCTTGTGGAGATTAACCTGCGCCAACCTTCGATGCTACATGGGAAGAAAGGTTTTGATAGGATAGTCTACGCATTCAAGAACGTGTTGAACACACCCGTCACATGGCTGTTTTGCAATTTGGAAAGCAAAGGTCTGTTGCTTTTGTCTATGAACTTAACCATGTGGCTAACATATAACAGCTCCATCTCCTGATCCGCTGGCCAAACATTTTCCCGTCGAGATCAGCTGCCCCCCAAGCACAACCCGTGGCCCAATAGTTAACATGCCGAATATAAGACCGCCAACTAGCTTGGGAGGCGACGAAGGAGACGACTTTGGCGAGTTCGCAGCTGATTTATATGAATGGCTGTCTCTCATCTCCTTGGAAAGCCCCCGGGTAGATGTGAACGACCATATCGACCCTTTTCTATCACGATACACATCTCCTCCATCAGATAAGCCTGAAGGGGAGAATCAGGCCTTGGTGAAAGTGACCTGGAAAGGCTTTATATCTTCATCTTGGGCACATAAAACTTTCGTGTCAGCCGTGCTTGCAGCAACGACAAAGTCCTGGTTCTCCTTTTCCGTGTCTGGATTTCCAGACAGCTTGCCAGCCACCTCCAGAGATTGTACCATATCGAAGATACCAGGACCCTCATCGGAATTTATGCTCTGGGAGGTCGAGCACAATTGAGCATATCTCTTCAGTCCGTACGCTGGCGCACGTCCCTGTCCGGGTTCACTTGGCCTCTAAACGCCTCGGTGACGAGTGCCCTTAATTCCGCTTGGCCAGCTTCGCCTTGGAAATCTTCTCGAGCAGCTAATTCTTCAATCTTCCTCCTGAATTCTTGGTCAACCTCGTTGTCACCGATATCTTCCGGTGCCATGGTGCCCATATCAATCGAGATTCCTGCTGGCAGCGGAGGAACCCGTCCTATCACTGGCTCTAAGGATGAACTGGTGCCGTTGCCATTCGCTTGTATAGTGCTATCTCCTTCCGATAGCGATGCGAGATACTGAGCAACTTCGGGAAAGTCATCCTCTGTCTGAATCGATTGCGCAGCGGTCGTTCCTGCGTCGCCGGTGATATTGGGATCGGCACCAAGCTCTTCGACCAGGGCCCGCGCAGCCTCAACAGTCTCGGCAACAAATAAAGCCGTCTCATTGTCCTCATCTCTGATATTAACATCGACTTTGAACTCGTTGACCAGTGTTCGTAAAAGGTCCAGGTGGTTGTAGGACACCGCGGCGTGAATCAGAGAGTACCCATGGTCATCTTGGGATGATGCAAGGCTGGGATTGGCGCGTAGTAGCGGCAAGAGCTCCGGTGCATTATCGGCGGCCAGAATGAATGGGTTAGACATTATGAATAGTTTAATGACAATGTCGTGCTGCTTTTATTATTTTGGTTTTCTCGAGGTTGGTGTTGGCCGGTGACTGTTGCGGCCAACAAAATTTACCCCGCCAACAAGGCTGACAAGGCTCGCTAGCGCAAGTCGCCTAAAATCACCATGACAGGCACTGGGAACAACATTGATCAGATCCAACACAGGCTGGTTTGTGATTCATACCGCTTTTCATATTGCAAGGGGCGCGGTAAAGCTTGTGGATACTGGAAGCCTCTTATATTCATCCTCTTCCAAGTTATATCAGGCCCCACGCTTGTTTATATCCCAAATTCTATCTTTAAGAATTTAATATCCCCCACTTCATTCATTGTGGCTACAAATTAGGTAGAAGTTGCCCTTGTACGCCCGTGACAACATGGCAGACCAGGAGAATGTACCCTTCGTTGCTCAGGATATACAAGAAATTGCAACTTTTCTCAAAGATTTAGAGTCTCATGCAAAAAAATGGGTTGGAGTGTCACGTTCAAAAAAAACGTTCAGTTGCAAGAAGAACGCCTTCGACGTGCAAAACTCTCCTGACAAGCTAGTTGTCGATTCCTGGCGCTTTCAAGAATGGGATTACAAGCGTGATGATCTCCCAACATACGCAAGAGGATTGTTCACATATCACACCAAAGATAATCGCCCAGAGATTGCTATTCGCGGCTATGACAAGTTCTTCAATACGGATGAAATAGAAGCAACAAAATGGAACAACATTGAGCAATACACCAAAGGGCCATATGAGTTGAGTCTCAAGGAAAACGGATGCATCATCTTCATCAGCGGTCTATCCGATGACTCGCTGCTGGTTTGCAGCAAGCATTCGACTGGGCCACGTGAAGACGCGAATCTTAGCCATGCCATGGCAGGAGAACGATGGGTGGACAGGCAACTCAAGGCCTTAGGAAAGACGAGGCAAGATCTTTCTCGGGAGTTGCGGAAGAGAAATGCCACTGCAGTTGCGGAATTATGTGATGATGATTTTGAAGAACACATCCTTGCATATCGCGGAGATTCTGCTGGATTGTATCTACATGGAATCAATATCAACATCCCGGAATTCACAACTTACTCTGGGCCGCAAGTCCAACAATTTGCCGACGACTGGGGATTCAAGCGTACTGATTTCCTCGTCTTGGATGATATTACGAAAGTCCGAACATTCCTCGAATCGGTGGCAGAGACGGGTTCGTACAATGGACGAGACGTGGAAGGATTTGTTATTCGATGCAAATCAAATTTTAGGTCCAAAGAATACCAGGATTGGTTCTTCAAGTATAAGTTCGAGGAACCATACCTGATGTTCAGACAGTGGAGAGAATGCACCAAGATGATGATCAACGGAAAGCCACCTCTTTTCAAGAAACACGTCAAAATCACCGAGGAGTATCTGCTATTTGCGAGGAAGAAGCTGGCTGAAAATCCAAAGTTGGCCAGAGAGTATAATGGTAATCACGGCATCATTGAGCTAAGAGATGATTTTCTGAAAGAGAAGAACCTAAAGGGTTCAGATCTCCTCCGTTTGGAATACTCAAATGAAGGTGAGGCACCACAAGATGCCACGAAGAATATCATCCTTGTACCAGTTGCAACTATCGGTTGTGGAAAGACCACAATTGCCATTGCATTGCAACACCTGTTCGGTTGGGGACATGTGCAGAACGACAACATCCAAGGAAAAGGCAGACCCCCGAGGTTTACCAAGGAGGTTATGAGCCAGCTTGAAGAAAAACCCGTTGTGATTGCCGACCGAAATAACGCACAAAAGCATGAGAGAAGGCAACTCATTGGTGATGTGCACCACCAATACATATCTTCGGCACGCTTGGTGGCATTGAATTTCGTCCATGATAGAGACTCAATTGAGAAAATAAGGCAGGTCACCATGGACCGCGTTTTTGCAAGAGGAGACAATCATCAAACGATTCAAGCTGCATCCGATAAAAGCAAAGTGATGGGAATAATGCAGGGTTTCATCAACCGTTTTGAGCCACTCCGCGCGGACCAAGATCCCGATCATGGGTTTGATGCTGTTATCGATTTAGATCCAACCTCAGACTCCCGTCAAAACCTGGAGACTGTGATCGCCCGGTTGAGCGACCTATACCCGAAGCTATTTACCGATATGCCTACAAGCGACGATCTCGACGATGCTATTGCTTTTGCTTTGAACGAGTATAGGCCTGAATTGAAGCATGATGTTTCTGGCCGTGGGCCAAAGTCAAAGACAAACCAGGTACGTTCCATCCATAAGCTTATCAAACCACAGCTAATAGATTCCAAGCAGCCGAAGCAGCAGAAGCCTAATGTACCCGCTGCGCCTAAAAAGAAGGCTCTTGAATACATTGCTGTCGATGTACCAACCAAGCAGATCCTGGATGCTCTGGAGAAGACCTTTGCGTCCCAAGAAGATACAAAATCGACATTCTTCAGACAGCTCCAAGAGACTCGCCGAGTGCAACCAAAGTTCCATGTGACATTGATCCATCGCGCCTCATCGAGGCAATCTCCCGAGATATGGGATAGATACAAGACTCTATTTGAAGTACACGGGGATGAAGAAAAACCGTTGGGTGATTGCCAAGTCCAATTAGAACGTGTTGTATGGAGCGACAGGATCATGGCAATCGTTGTCCGTTTGGTATCTGAGGGTTGGGAATGTGTCAATCCGGTTCCACATATCACAGTGGGAACAAGGGCGGATGATGTCAAGCCGAAGGAGAGCAATGACCTCTTACAGCAGTGGCTCCAGATGGGAAGTGGCGAAGAGACTGGGATTTTTGAGGCGGTTATACAGGGAGTTACAGTTGATGGCACGGTACATGCGGTTCTGCAAAAGCATTGATTCAAACTTTGCTGGAGGAACTCTGAGGCGATTACTGGGACGGTATTGCGTAGTTACGACCTAATGGACAGGCTATCTTGAGCTATTATGAGGGCCAGTGAGGGCCAGTTGCTTATGACAGTAGCTATTAGTTATGCCCAGCTAAGCTATTATATCAAACTCGGAAAAACGAGCTTCCAAGGAATGCCAATACACTTAAGTTGCCTATGCTCCAAAATTCTGCCTTGCCAACCCCCTCAGCATCGCCATTGTCTTGTCTTCCTTCTCCCTGTATTCCTGTAGTCGCTCATCTCTCTCCGCCGCCCTTGCCATAAGCATCTCCTCTCTCCTCAGCTCCCTGTCATTCTTCTTCCTCTCAAACTCCTGCTTCTTCGCTTTAAACTCGCCCAAGCTATCCCCACCACCCATTAATTCGCTCTCGGGTACTTCTGCCGCTCCAGGAGACTTCTCTCTAAACGACTTCATCGTCTCATTTACTTCGCGCTTCTTTTCGAGCTGTCTCTCTCGCGTTCCAGCTTCGGCACGAGGCACCAGTTCATCCAGGGCTTCCTTCTGCCCCTTACGATCAAGTTTGCGCGCATACTTAATATCTTCCCGCTGCTCTTTTCGCCGGGCATAGGCTTCTTCGGACTCATTTTCTCGCCTCAGTTCCAGATCTTGCATATTGGGGATGCTAGGTCCCATCCGACTCCTCCCTTGTCGCCCTTCTTGGCCAGGGAGAGCAGGGCCAACAGAGTCGTCGCTGCTACTCTCTGGATCTTCCCGTCTGGTTGGTTCGTCTCTCTGATACCGTTGTTTGGGAGCATCGCGAGATGGTGGTTCAGAATCACGTGATTCGGGTTCAAGTTCTGACGCTGATGCCACAGCTTTTTGATAGGTTGACGGGTCATACCAGCCTTCTGATAGCTCGCAACGGTTCCTAAACGTGTCAGTTACTGAGATTATATGCCTGTAGATAGACTCTTGTATTTACCACTTGCCAATGAAGCTCTTCCACCGACCCCGTGCTTCGGTTTCGTCGAGATCGTCTAGTATTTTTCCCTTCTGGATATCCAGATACAGGGCAAACATGGGCTTGAAAGCTCTGTAATCATGTTTTGTGAGCTGCCGCGAGTTATACGGCAGCTCTACTGGGGCTGCCGGTGCCCTCTCTCGGCGGTGGTGGTGTTTATGGTGGCGAGATCTTGGTGATCTCTCCCGATGCCCATGGCGATCTGATCGGTCAGGCGACACGGACCTGGGTTCTCTTCTTCTTTCCGGGTTCCTTTCTCCTCTGTCTGCCATAATAGGTGATAATTTGAAGGTTTGTCCGAGTGCTATAAGTGGTTATGTTTATCTTTGCCAAATCGCGGTATCCAAATCAACTTCCATGGGACGTTAAAACTGACCAATCATATGCAAAATTAGTCCTAAATGTAAATACACTAACTCGATTGGGAACAAATACACCAAGACCAAATTCCTTGAACCATATTTACTTCAACATGGGCTAAGAAGGGACATCAACTTGGTTTGATTTATGGACGGCGATCATCTTTTATTGTGTAAGTCTATCGAGGCCGTTTATGCGCGCACTTTGAAACCCGAAATCCTCCCCCGAACAATTTGAGAATCCACAGCCATGCGTAGTTTAATCTACGACCTATCGAATCCAGCCTCCGTTTTACAAGTTCACTTCAAGTTCACTTCACGTCAACAAGGTGCCCCGTCCGCACTCCTTCCGTTGTTGAAGCAATGGACTGACTTCTTGTAGCCTGGGCGCCGTCCCCCCCTTTTTTCTCTTTGCCCATTGGGGTTGCATCCTTCTGACCTTGTTCCCTTCCCAATTCCGCATCTCTATCCAAGTTCCGCTTCACATCTTTGTCACCAAGAACTTTCTGAATGAGCCGTGCTTCAATTTCACGAACACCAGCACGCGGCGCTTTTTGATACCTTCCCTTCCTCACATGAGCCTGGTTCGCAAGTGCCTGCCTCAAGAACACAATCTCTCGGTTTAGAACGTCCAGCTCTGATTGCGGCTTATTATGACGAGCCGCTTTTTGAGGGTTGTCCACACCCTTGGGATTTCCTCCTCGGTGCAGAATCCCACCCAGTGCTATGTCCTGCCATTCTTCTGTCGTCTCGGGCATCTGATGGAGGCGATGGCAATTTGGCTCAAACTTGCAATAACCCCTGATCCAGTTGTAGCAAAGCTCATGTCGAGTGTCCAACAGCGTTGATAGCTGTGGCCGGACTTGTGAGGTGGCTGCTTCTGATGGAGTGCCGGCGGTGGCGTTGGAAACAACCGGGTCTGGTGCAGGACGTCTATTAATAGAATCTCCCAATAACTCTGTGGATATTTTAGGGCCCTGGGTGTTACTGGGAGGACTGTTTTGAGCACGAGGCTGCTCTGGAAGGGCTGAGGCCCTTTTAAAATGCACGTTAGAAACCGCATTGTGCCGAAGAAAAAGTCTATCACTCACCTAGGCTGTTTCACCCGATAGTAACCCGTCCATGGGCCTTTTTGTCCCAAGAAAACCATCCTTGAATTCTCTACAGAACTCATTGACTTTGGCAACCCATAGAATTCCAGAGGCAGCTCGTCGGCAGGGACAAGGGGAACCAATTCTCCTGTATCACGCCTGATGTAATGCTCGGGTTGCAACCGGGGCCTTCTTCGGGGAAGCTCATGGTGCCTCCGAGTAAACCGTCCCGCCGACAAAGCAATTTGTTGTGCAGGCATAGTGCTTGTTTATGGGGGTTTGACTGCCACAGTAACGATATGTAGAGATATGGGCGGTATAAGATGGTCGCACTATTCAGGATGAGAAGTATAGAAGTAAGCCTGAGAGCAACGGAGATGATAGTGATAACGACCGAAGTGCTGTACTTGTACTCAGTATATGAGCACATACGATGACTGCTGAGGGCTTAAACTTGGCGTAAAGCATATCAACCATAACAACCTCTAGTTTTGTTTCGTTTGCTAGTGGAGTTGGACAAGTACTGCAGTGCCGCAACTGCAAGCAGCCGTGCCAACAGCGGAAATCACAAGTACTGCTGAAGTCCGCCACCGAGGAATTTTAGGATGGATAGTTGAGCAAGGTTGATGATGCCCCAAAGGTTTTGAGTATTTCATCTGAGTTCTAACCTCACTTTTGCTTCCATTCCGTCCACAGAATTCCCCACCTGTCTTGTGCTATCCTCAAGCTCCACTTCCCTCCTCATCCATTTGCCCTTTGCGCCCCGGCTTTCTGCATCCACGGTAACCGAATCATCTACTTCCTCTAAGTCCTCGCTGTCATACTCCTCATCTTCGTATCCAGCAACGGGGTCCCACTCGCCAGTTTCCCATATCAAACACAAGCTTAAGGGCCTAAGATCAAACAGCTTGCCCACAATGCCCTTGATGCGATATACATCGAATCCTCTAGGAATCTCCTGTACCTTGCTGATTTCTGAAGTTTGGCCTGGAAGAGTGCTTGCAGGGAGGTAAAACGTAAACTTGATCAGACGTGCCTCAAGTAGATCGGGATTAATGGCCTTCTCCGCCCGCCGCACAAGAGGCGCTTCATAGATCTTGCACAGCTCAGAAAACCTCCTGTGCTTTCTAGTAACAGTACCCTCTTCACTCTCTGGTACGGCTGCCATTTCTTTCGCAATACGCGAGAGATAAAATATCTCGGCATTTGTCCGCTCGGCAGGCGTAATGGTGCTGAAATTCAGCGATTTGAGATTCGCCAGACGACCCAGTGTAAGCATGTACCCTTCGTCGGCGCTTGTCATCACATCTCCAGGCTTGGCCGCTACTTCATAGACTGGATTGTGGGACATTCGCAAAGCTGTCAGACCTGGGAAAACATCTGGCAAGCTGTCGACAAACTCCCAATCAGAGATTTTATTGTATGACAAGTCAACATAGCTTAACTGGTCCGAAAACACGGGTTGCTCTCCTTGGTGGCCAGTACCAACAGTGCTGATTTTGTTGCCTTTTAGGTGTAGGGACTTGAGAGAAGTTAATCCCGTAAGTGGTAACAGATCTGAAAGGCTCGAAAAATCGTTATGTTCCAGCGTAACAGATGTAAGTGTCGGTGGTAATAATGACGATGGGCCATCCAATAATAGAGTTAACAAATCGTTTGAGCTGGCCTCAATGGATGTGACGTCCTTAAATTGGCGGGCGAGGAGAGATATATTTTCCCATGGCAGGATCATTTCATTGAGACTGAGATCTGTCACACCTGCGAAGGCATCTTGAGCTTCTCCGCCTTCAAACTCTTGGGGTAAAATAGTTAAACGATTTCCACTGCTTCTGTTAGCAATGGCCACGTATTCTCAGGCGAGCACTTACTTGAGTCTGAGACTTTTGAGATAGTCTAGTTCAGCACATATTTTAATGATCTCTCCACAACTTTGAAATAGGTTTCTGCTCAGATCAAGTTCCGTTATTATGGGGCATATGTCCCTGATCCTTTTCCCTTCTGCTTCGGCCTTGATAATGCGCATTCCGTCCACCAGAACAATCTTCAATTCATCTAGTTGGGCCATTTGTTTCCTGATTTTATCAAAGCCAACTTCGTAGACTACCTTACCAGATATCTCAATTTCCTTCTTCTTGATTAGTTCGTTTTGCTCATCCCGTCTTTCTATGTCTTCCGAGGCATACTTTCGGTGCACTGCCTCGACGAAACTCTCTACGACATCTGGAGCTCGAGAAGGCCGCACGAAGGAGCCAGCATTAGTCGAACCGCGTCTAGCTAAAACCAGTCAACATCAATATGCCACTGGGTGCAAATTTGAAGAAGGTATCTTACTATCAAAATACTTTACTCCCTTATGGTCTCCGTCATGTTTACCCCGTGATGGGTAATCCCACTCAACACCAAGCCAGTCATTTTTCGTGCCCGCTACCGGCCCGATATATCTCACTGTGCAAGGCACAGAGTCATAAGACAGCCGCTGGCCGATATAGAAATTTGATGCCATTTCATCGTTGTCCTCTCCATTTATGAACTTCTGGAGGGGTTGTAGTCAATTAATCTCGTAGCCTTGTCGCGAGGCTCCCGTACATCTGTAGCCGAGAATAAATATTTCTTGGCGCGGCTCCCAGTGTCATTAAGCCTCGTCGAACATACGACTGCCGCTCGACATATTCAAGACAATCCACCAACACCTGCTTCCATCACTCTCACGCCTCTCGCGCATTTGAAGAGCCCCAGTCGCAGCTGATTTCACTACGCATTCACTACGATGGATTACCAGAACCGCGCTGGGTCCAAGTTCGGAGGCGGTGGTGTCGCCTCCACATCCGCCACCAACGCCGACCGTCGCGAGCGCCTTCGCAAGCTCGCCCTCGAAACCATCGATCTCGACAAAGACCCATACTTCTTCAAGAACCACGTTGGCTCCTTTGAATGTCGACTATGCCTCACTGTGCACCAGAACGATGGGTCGTACCTCGCCCACACCCAGGGCCGGAAGCATCAAACCAACCTCGCCAGACGTGCGGCAAGAGAGCAGAAGGAAGGGCGCGTGGGCACAGATCCAGTTACGGGGTTGCCAATAGGCATGGTTGGAGCACAGGTGTCGGTGCGGAGGAACGTGGTCAAGATTGGCAGGCCGGGATACAAGATCACCAAGACGAGGGATCCGGTGACGCGCCAGCAAGGATTGCTCTTCCAGCTTCAATACCCAGAGATTACACCAGATATGACGCCGAAGGTCCGCTTCATGAGTGCGTTCGAGCAGAAGATTGAGGATCCCCCGGACAAGAACTTTCAATACATGTTGGTCGCGGCCGAGCCATACCAGACGTGCGGATTCAAACTGCAGGCCAGAGAGGTGGATAGGACGAACGATCGGTTTTGGACGTGGTGGGATAGTGACTTGAAGGAGTTTTGGGTGCAGGTCATGTTCAAGACGGAAAGAGAGGAGAGATACAGTGGCGTGCCTGGACTTGCGCCAAGAAGATAATGGATATTTGAACGGATGGGAGAATCTGACATGGAAGGATTGGAAGGCGTCAAAGGCGTTGGTAACTTATTACCATTATTGTATAGATATCACAGCGTATTCACCAGATATTAAATGTTAAATTCACAGGCACATTGCAAAGGGTGCAGACAAAATCCAACAAGTCTCTCATAAGTCTCTCATTTCGCTATGCAGATATTCGGAGCAAAACATTGTAGTATGCCATAAAAATGTCTGTAACAGTGCCATCGCGAATCCCTAAACCTCTAGAGAAACAGAGAAAATCATTTCAAGACCTTTCTTATAACTGAACCAAAGGGTGTATCATAGTCGTGTCAACACGCTGGATATCTGGAAAATGCTATCAGGGGTGACAGTAAATACTTTCCTTCATCATCAATGCAAAACGGGACACCAGATAGTGGACATCTGAAAAACATATATCAGATATCGAGCGCTCAAGTAATCATCACGCAGATATTTGTTCCGTACGTCGTCAACTCCGCCTCCCCTCACAGATGTTTTAGAATTATCTGGAGTTGAAGGTATCGAAGCGTTTGTAGGTGTATCCCAGGAAGGGGATATCCATCTCAGGCACCTCATCTCTAACCTGGCCAGCAGCCTGTGCAGCCTTGAGATGAGTAGCGGTATCAGTCTGGTCAATCTCATCGATCGGGAAGTAAGTCGTATCGATGTTGGACGTCAACCTAGGTTCAAATGGTGCACGTATGCGGCGAAGGCTGTCAAAATCAACGCCGCGGAAGAAGGGGTGAGCCTTGATTTCATCCGCTGAGACCCTGCCCAGGCGGTTCTCAGAGTTGCAAATAAGGCTAGGTTGTGTTAGTGTGTTGCAAACAGGTTGGAATATAGCAGCTTACCTTCGAATAAGGTTCTCCGCCTCGGCTCCAAGCTGGATATCATCAGGGAAGTGGAGAGTCGTGCGCCAGTTGACAATCTTTCGGTAAGTGTCAGGTGCCTCTTCGGCGCAGAACGGTGGCCATCCGATTTGGCATTCAAACATGATGGTTCCAAGACTCCACCAGTCACAGTCGTATGAGTAACCGTGGCCACTGAAAATTTCAGGAGCAATATAATCAGGTGTCCCGACAGTGGAGTATGCCATAACACGCCTAGATCTACGCCAGTCGTTAATGACAGCTCTGTTGCTAACCGTCAAATTGATTTGGTCGAGATTAACAGAGTTGCGGTCACGAGGCTTTGGTGCAGGTTGACGCTGCAAAAGCTGTTGGTAGTAAGAGTTGTCATGGAGGCGATGGAAACCAGTAGACAAGCCGAAATCGGTGAGCTTGACATGTCCACCCCGATCAAGCAGGATGTTGTCAGGCTTGATGTCACTGATAAAAGTTAGATGTGACAATTCTTTAAAGAGTCCGTCCCACTTGGAAATATCTCTGGCTTACCGATGAATGAAACCAAGCTTGTGGACAGCTTCGATTGCCAGAACAATCTCAGCAATGTAGAAGCGCGTAATATCTTCCGAAAAGATTTCGTACTTGATAAGCATAGTCATCAAATCTCCACCAGGTAAAAACTCCATCAACATATAAAGGAAGTTGGAGTCTTGGAATGTTGTGAACAACTTCACCACCCAGGGACTATCAGATTCCGCCAGAATGTCACGCTCGGCGCGAACGTGGGCCAACTGGTCTTTCTTGAACATCTCAGTCTTCACAAGAGACTTCATTGCGTAGACGCGGCCATCTTGCTTCTTTTGGACCAGCTTAACTTCGCCAAAAGCACCCTTTCCAATAATCTTAAGCGTCTTGTAGTTGTCGGGCTTGTCCCTTGTCCTCAAAAATCGTAGATATTTCCCTTCCTGTCTGCCGGTATTTGCCCAGGTTTGTTCTCTTCTAGCTTGTGACATATTCGGGTCCTTCAGGCGCTGCTCCATTTCGCTTTGTCTGTAGGTTATCCAAATTAGCATCCGATATAAAACGAGAGCGGGCCCTTCATAACTTACCTCAAGTTGCGGTCGCGAGCACGCTTCACGCTGTCTTTGAAGAAGTCGGATGCCAGCTGGGCACACCTCTTCTGGTTGTTATGGGTGAGAGGGCCATATTTATCTGGGTTTCGCTCTGGAGCTGGCTCAAACTCGGGTTGCTGGGGGACGACTGGAGCAGAAGCAGCGGAATAGTAGTTCTGTTGGATGCCAGTCGAGCCAGCCGTTCGAGGTCGCTGGGCGCCAGCTGGTTGTCTGGCGTATTGGTTTCCTCGAGCAGCACCACCTAGGTTCTGGTGGGAAAACTGGTGGACAAGGCCATTGGTAGTCGAGTCAGCGTTTCCAGCCGCACCTCGGGACTGGTATTGGGGTTGCGCATATCCCTGCTGGCTAGGCTGGTACTGGTTGCTTTGTTGATTGTTCGCCGGATAAGGGTTGTTCATGAAGTATCCTTGGGCAGGTGTATAGCCATTTTGCTGCTGTTGTTGTTGTTGCTGCTGCTGGGGCTGGCTTTGCCCCTGGTGGTTCTGGCCTTGGGCTTGAAAGACAGGTTGTGGGAAGGTTGACGGCGTTGTCGGGTACGATCGATCCGTGGGCGAAAACCGGTCATTGTTGTTAAAGTTCAGGAATAACCGGTTGCCATTGCCATTGTTCGCGTTATTGCCATTGGCACCGCCGTCGTTCTCCATGCTGTCGAGGTCGTGTATGTCTGGTAGCTACACCAGAAAGAGGGGTTGTTGGTCGGACCGAAGATGTCCACAAGGCTCACACGTCGACGAGGGCTACCCACAGGGAGTGGTTTGTGCTGGGGCGCTATGATGATCTGTAACGGTTTGCGAGTTTGACCATCTAGAGAACGAGGTAGAGTGAACTTCGGAAGTTGTTCAGGAAAGTTGACACTGATTGAGGGAAGCCGCTGTTTCCCCTTGTAGCCAGTGCACTGTTTGTCTTGCATGCATGTACAGTACACAAATGTACTCCACCAACGTAAGCGCTCTGCTGCTAGTGGTGCCCAATATTCACCGCTTTAAAACAGAACACGAAAACAATTGGTGCCTTTTTTATTATGAGACGCCCCTCAGAACACAGTTAAAGAGCAGCTTGGGAACTGTTTGTGAGACCGATTTAAGACATTTACGAAGGGTTCTGTGTGTAGCAAACCCCTGATGTTTCTGTGCTACGTACATAAAACGCTCGCTCCATACTCCAGTACTCCAGGAGTGGAACATCTCCAAGTGGATTTTAGCCAGGCAGCTAGGTCCAACACTCAATAGGCCCTTTACGTGCCACTTATTTAGCCGTCATAGGAGCAAACAATAAATATTATTCTCGTCGGGAGTATCATTAACCCTCAGTTGCCCTCATACACCATGGCTCTTGGCTTTAACTAAGTACGCTATGTGTCCGTGACTGAGGGATACCAGAACGGTCTGGAAGCTTGATAGACTCAGTAGCGCCGGGAAATTTATAAGCCAATATTGACGAGAATAGTCCGTGTTATAATATACAGGTCTTTTTGGAGGCTTGATTTCTGTGTAAAAAGCTAGAAGAAAAGCAAAGCATTGCTGCATCATTAGACTATTAACGCGGAGTTTTAAATTACTAGCAGCTTTATACTATCATGGGTCACGATAAATCTAACACTTGTTAATATTTCGAATCGAATATTTCAAGTGAATATATTTGTCCATTGACGGTGAATGGAGATCCTTCTTCCTTAATCTATATGTCTATCTGTCCCGGTTCAACCTTTCTAACTCTCTGTCATCGGCTGGGCGCGAGTAAACCCCATCCAATGGGTTTCCCAGCCCGGCATCTCCATACGCCAATCCCAAATATCGAGAACTCCAGGGACATAAACCTCTTGGTCCTTCAATGCCAAGTGCCCTCAATGCCCTCAACAATCAACATGGCGCCCATATATGTTCGGTGAAAAAGTAGCCATAATCCTCCTGTCTTGACCCAGCGTCGATGTCTTGGTCAACCCCTATCTATATCCTTAAATGCACGAGGCCAGTCGCAGACCCGTTCATTTTTTGGGCGGTGCCTTTGCAGGCGGTGCCGCTGGTTTCTTTTGACCTGGTTTCCGAACTGCGAAGCCAATATACCAGGCTCCTAGACCCAACATAATCAGGCCGACCAGAACGACAATCAAGGTTGTCACGACTTCCGGCTGTGTCCGGACAACCTTCTGTGCGCTTGGCGTCAACGCTGGGAGAAGGAATTCGTAGGCCATAGTTTGGACTGGCAGCCGCAGCGTATGGTTTTTGCGAGGGCTTTATCGAATTGAGTTGTCCTCGGACATGCACAATTGCCACTCGGGTTTCCGAAAGAAAGAAAAAAAAGTGAATAATTCAGAGAGGAAGAGAAATCAGGAGCCGGCGTTGTTAAATAATCTTAATGTATAGTCGTAATATAAAATGGACAATCTTGTTGGTTCTTGATGTGGTGGCTCAACGTGGCAGGAAGCAATAGTGATAACGGCATTCTGAACACCCTCATTGAGCGATTCAGTGGTAATATATGACTTTGGAAACCAAGGAAATTCAAACACAAAATATTTGGTGAAGTGGAGCTTAGGATGAGGCTCTCAGACCTACAGTGTATCAGATGGCTGATGTGGCCTGATATTTGAAGCACGACGCCGCGCACAGGTCTAGCCACAATTTATGAGTGGACAAGGCGTGGAATGCGACGTTGACACCGCACTAACCACAGTCATGCTGTTTCAGTAAGGAAGTGCCTTGGCTTTATATTTCATGGCAGTTATGGCCTTCACATGACGATTGCGAGGAGCACACTCCAGTATTGATTGTTCAAACCCAAGTCTTGGCGCGTTACGTCTAGCCTTGTACGTAGTGGACACCAGGGCCTGCCAAAACGTGAACTCGCCGAGTAAAACCCCAAACTCTGTATCTCCAACTTGGACCGTTTCTTCACTTTATGAGACAAAACAGTGCACTTTGGGCAATTCATCCGTCCATAACTTTCTGGATATATACTCTGCACAACTAAAAGCTAAAGCTGTCGGGTTTTGTGCAAAACAGCACGTGATCTCTATATCTTATCTTTGAATTGGCGGGAGTTGCCGGTAGCCTCCCCTGTGATTAGTCTAACCAATTGTAGGCTAAAGAATTTTGGTAAGGGTGTCGCGACCGAACTTTTGATAATGGGCATCGGAAAGAAATCTCGATGAGAGGCGCCATATCGCGACTTGCCTTTACCACGCTTCAAGCTCCCACTCGTAGACGCTTCGAGAAGTCAGTGTTCCAAGGCTTCTGCATACTGTATAATATATAATTAGCGATTACAGCCGCGCCTAGTTCCCAGGATGGCGGACTCGAAGCCAGTTGAGCCGGAGGTACTGTCCCAGACGCCATACCTTC
This sequence comes from Pseudogymnoascus sp. VKM F-4518 (FW-2643), assembly GCA_000750925.1. NCBI lineage: Eukaryota > Fungi > Ascomycota > Leotiomycetes > Thelebolales > Thelebolaceae > Pseudogymnoascus > Pseudogymnoascus sp. VKM F-4518 (FW-2643). The sequence continues at coordinate 17,172 of JPKC01000373.1, read as the reverse complement.
ACATAACAGGTGGCTAACATGCTGTTAGGCTTCAGCTTCAGCGCCAAAAGCGGAAATCCCTAAAGCATCAGCGGCGAAAAATGCGAAACCAGTCCGCCCACCGAACCCAGTATGGAAAATGATGGGTCTGCCCAATATGCGGCTCAGACTACCATCTCGGAACTGGTCGATATTTCTCTCAGTAACCGGTACTATTACTGGGCTTATAATATATGATAAGAGAGAGCAGAAGAAGGTGCAGAGGAAATGGAGCAAGCTCGTCGAGCACTTGGCCAAGGAACCACTCGACCCGAAAGCGATGCCGCGAAAACTCACAGTCTTCCTCGAGGCTCCTCCGACGGACGGACTACGGATCGCTCAAGACCACTTCAAGGACTACGTCAAGCCGGTACTAATCTCTTCGGGCCTTGATTGGGAGTTCATTCAGGGGCGCAAGGAGGGCGACGTCCGCGCCGAATTGGCGGAGAAGATCCGAAAGGAGCGCCAGCTGAGCACGAACGAGATTCAAGAGGACGACCCTGTCCTCTTGAACCGCCTTTCCAACGGCACAAAGTTATACGAGGGGACGCTGGGAGACATAGTCATTGGACGCAACACCTGGAAAGAATACGTACGAGGGATCCATGAAGGGTGGCTCGGTCCCGTCACAGAGCCTGCCAAGCCAGAAGTGCCCGTGGAGGCAGTGGAGGCAGTTGCCGAACCTGAAGTAATAGAGACTCTACCCGGCATCACTGTCCACACCTCCACCGACGACGTTCCCCCTGCTCCCATCAACCCCGAACTCAAGCCAGACGGGAAGCCACCCAAGCCCCCGCAGCCACAGCCATGGATCTCCACCGCCGCCTACTCCGCCGCCACTCCCGCGCCCACTCTCCCTAACGAATTCGACCCGTCCGTCCCAATCGCATTCCCACACATTCTCGGATTCCTCAATACCCCACGACGCATGTATCGCTTCTTCACGCGCCGCCGCCTCGCCGACCAAATCGGTCGCGACGTAGCAGCTGTCATCCTCGCGAACACGCGGCCATACCATACTACTTCTATTGCAGGAGGTGATTCCTTCGCGCCCTCTTCGGACGGGAGCGATGGCGTGGTGAACGACGAGAGCGATAAGTCGGAGCAGGCCACGGTGCTGAAGGAGGAGGAGCAAGATTGGCACAAGTCCATCCACAAGCCGCTCGAGGACTTGACTAAGGAGCGCACGTGGCTCGATGAGGTGGTACTCGATCCCCGTATTGCGGGGAGGATGAGGAGGGCTGAGTTGAGTGCGGAGGATGAGGCGCGCGCGGAGCGGATTGCGAAGGAGATCACGGAGGAGGAGATTGAGGGATCGATTAAGGGGGGCCTGAGGAAAGGATGGAGGGCTGGAAAGGAGGCGCTGTTTGGAGAGAAGGCGAAGAGGCCTGGAGAGGGCCTTGTTGAGGACGAGAGCATGGAGGACAATTGAAGAGGTAGTCAAGGGCCATGATGGGAAGGATGATGTAAGAAAATTTGTATGATATGGTATTTATCTCCGGGATGAGATAGCCCGGTTTTGCATATTATCTGTCACACCAGATGTATTATAGATATATAGATGACGAGGAGCGCAACTCATTTGGGTTATGTATGTACAAATATGAGCACGCAACGCATAATCTCCCAGCTTGGATCAATCGACCCGGTGTTGCAATTGTAGCTACATGTACTGTAGCTAGCTTTATATCAGACATCTCCATAGCAATGTATTCTATTGAGTCTCCATATTTTAACCTGCAAGCAAAGCTGCCTCTTTCGATTTTACGCTCTTACACCTACATGCACAACCTCCCGGGATCTGTTGATAAATGTTCACAAAGCGGCTTATCCGCGTTCATCACGCATGCGCTGATTATGATATTTCGCCGAACTTATGCACTGGGTAACTTCTTTGCCTCCTCCTTGATAGCCTCGAGAACCTTTTCTGGTAGAGACGAAGACTTCGCCTCCAGTCCTTGGTTGAAGCGAGAGATTTGCTCCTTGACTGTTGAGTTGCTCGAGTCGATGGCTGATGCAGCCAGAAGGCACTTCAGGGCGAGAAGGTATTTTTCTGTCTTTGTTAGTTTACATAATGCCAAGAGACTTTATAGTTCCTTACCTCTTCTGAAATAAACCTCGAACCCAAGAAGTTGTCCCTCGATCAGCTTTGGTGCAAACTCCAACACTGGGCCCAGGAACTTCATCGCATCGGTCAACGGCTCTCTGGTCTCGGCGAGCTTGACACCATTCGGGTCTTCGTCCACCTTCTTTGCTGCGGCAGCATCTACCGGAACAGCCTTGTTTGGCTCGGCCTTCTTTGCCGCCGCGTCTCTCTCCGCTTGTTGTGCGGCCTTGCGAGCCTTCTTCGCTGCCTTCTTTCTCTCCAAGGCCGCTTCATCATCGTCTGCCGAATTTGCCCCATTGGCTTGGGGTTTATCGTGCAGCTTCAAGTACTCTTTAATGGCACCGATTGCTGCTCTAGTGTAGAAAGGGTGGTCCCGTAACCTGTCCTCCCACCTGATCATTTCGACGTAAGCCCTAATTTGGCCCTTTCGAAGAGAGAAGCTGTGGAAGTCGAACTGATCTTCTTGCCACACATCAAAGATGTTGTGAACAGTAGTGAAGCGCTTAAGAGCTAGGCCGACATCGCCTTGTCTGGCATGCGATTGCCCATCTTCCGTTAGGTACCACATACATTGCATGTCATGCAAATCAGCAAGTGGTCCTCCCACAGCCTCAAGGCGAGTAAACATGCCGAGTGTCTTTAAAGCAGCTTCGTTTTCATCGTTTCGCAACTGGTATTTCGCAGCTTTCGTATTGATATACCGATCTCTCTCGTCCAAAGTTCGTGCAATCTCCATTGTTGCGGATGCAGTCTTTGTATCGCCCTTGTGCTTGTATATCCTGGCCTTAGTCATATGGAAGTCGACACTCTTCGGCTCCAACTCGATTGCTTTGCCTATATATACCAACGCCTGGTCAAGGTCACGGCTTAGGTGATAGTTGTAATGCTGGGCAAGGTAATAGTAGGCGGACGAGTCTCCTTTTGAAGTATCCCCACTTCTCTTTGGTTCACTGTTCACCTGTCCTTTTTTGCTGTTAATATACTCGTTGACGACTTCCAGAAGCGTCTGCTGTTTGGACTTATTCGAGTAAAGATGCTTCAAGTTGGCAAATGTTGACGGCACTCCCTTATCTAGCATTCTGTGAACATAGGAATCTGCTGCTGTCCGGAAATCGTCGCCTGCACCAGTCAGTCATGCGATACTTAAAAGTCCTGGAGCTTTGAATACTTACCATCTAAGAAATCTAAAGGTAATCTCCTGGCAGAGTCACTTCGTGGATACTTCTCTGCGTATTCATCGTAGATTGCCTTTAGCTCTTTGTGGTTACTTGGCTCTATGTTCAGTGCCGCAACCAGCCCATCATAATATTTCTTGCATTCCGAGTTACGATCGATCAGTGCACGGAAAGCGGTCGCCGCCTCCTCGTTTCGGCCAAGCTTCGACAGATACTCCGCGCGAAGCTCCAGAACGGCCAGACGGTCGAGGTTATGCTTTCCCGCAGTCTCCAAGTGCTCCAAAGCCTTCGCGTAGTCCCCTTGCTCAGCAATAAGAGAGTTCTTGTACATGACCGCTTCCGAATTCTCGAAGTCGATTTTCGAAGGAGGGCTCTTCAGGGTCTCTTCGTATGTGGTCAATACCCCTTCGGCCTCAGAAAGGCTTCCAGCCAAGTGGTGCGCAATTGCCAGTGCAGTCCAGTTTTGTCGTACATGAGACCGAGCTTGCAGCATTGCCCTCCTGCTGGTAATGTAGCCTTGATAGTCCCGCATTTGTATTTGGAGCAGAGCCAGGTCCCTCTGGATCTGCTGCGATTCCGGGTCCAGCTTCAGGGCAAATTTGTATGCCTTAATGGCCTCTTCGAAGTTCTTGTTGGATCGATAGAGTAGACCGTAAACGTGCCAGCAGACATGCGACTTCATGTCAGCCTGGAGGGCAAGCTTGGCCAGCGCGAAAGCTTCATCGGATTTGCCAATTGAGTTCAAGATCAATGCCTTCATCGCCATGGTATCTCCATGCTTCGGGTTTTTCTTGAGGATTTGCTCGGCCGCTTTGAGACCTGGTGTAATCTGTCAGTGCACCAGTCATTCCGTTGTCGCCGAGGAGATGCCCACCTTTCTTGTACTGTTTATCCTCATAATTGCGAACTACAGTTCGAAAGAGCGAAGACTCCTTCGAACTTAATGGTTGTGGCATCGTATAGGTATGCTGTTCGTGGCTTGAGCGCGGAAAGGCACAGGGTGGAAGAAGGCTGTCGGTATCAGAGCGCGTGAGTGCAGAGACCTGAGGCCAGCAAACCCACCCCACGTACTATTCGAGGCTACGGAACTCTAAATCGAGTTTCGCCGCACACAATAGCTTAAAGGGCTTGATTCGCAAACTGTACGGTAGCCTCGGGAGAGAAGGTGAAGGTGAAAGTGAAAGTGAAGTTACATATTACTAATGGCGGGGCCGTGGAGAAATACGAATGGGATTATTTTACGTGAAAATAAATTGATGATTCGGTAAAAACAATATAGAAGGGCACTTTTCCAGTATCAACAACCATGATAGTCGACTCTCAATCATGCCAGCCCAAGACAAGGCTCAGAAGCTACAACTTTCAATACCGTCGGTGTATGACTTCCCCGGACAAACAAACCATAGTGGGAGTGATGCAAAGGGAGTCAATCTGATGGGCTATATTTAGTGTTGTGATCGGACAACCTAGCGATGGATTTGGTCGACACGGCGTTCAATAGCATAGCATGTATTCAATTTTACGTAGCTGTACTTCCGAAATATCTCATATTTTCTAAATTCGATCAAACTACCTGCGAAATAAACCAATCTTCTTCACAACCCTGGACAAGCCAGAAATGTAATGAAAATGGAGGTCGCGTCATCTGGAGGCAGTGTAATACCAGAGACACTGTGTCCTGGAACATGAGTAAACTCAGCGGTCCCAAGACTCATTTCAAAAATAGATTTAATCATTGATTTGTCCAATAGGACAATTTCAGAGATTAAACTGAAAAGAACAGATACTACACTTGATCTAAGCCAATAGGCAAAGAGAGCTAAAGAGAAAAGAAGAAAAGGTCAAAAGGTCGGGGGGAGGGCGAGTATATATAGGCAGCGAAAATTTTCGAAATCACGCTAGTGCGGATCCAATCCTGTCCTAATGCGGCATAGTTTCCAGTCCTGAACTGGAGCTAGCAATTGTTTGTCGTGTTTGCACTTTCCCAATTCAGTGTGGCCCACAAACTCATGTTTGCTGTGTTTGCAGTTACTGTGCGAGCTTCCAAGGTTCCTAGTTCCCCACCAACAGACAAGGCTGAAGAAGACCCCGCGATGACCGCGTTGAACTGAGTTACGCCCATTATTCATGGCCACGCATAAATGACAGGACAATATATATAACTCTCGACCACGCCCCGCCTCCTCAATCATGGCTCAGGCCGACACCTTCGAGTTCCCCGCCTTCTACTCCTTCCCCCCGTTCTTCTCGCCCCAGCCTTCAACCACCACCGAACATGCGCGCCGCAGCAAATGGAGCAGCCTCATCCTGGCCTACTGCCGACAGAAGAAGCTCTGGAAGCTGACGCTGGTGGACGCCATCTACACAGATCTGTTCTGGAATAAGACGATCAGTAGACAGGTCAGCCTTGCGGATGCGAAGGAGATTGTGGATGCGATGAGGAAGGAGGGCCGGGCGGAGTGGCTGGGCGGGAAGAAGGATAGCGAGAGTAAAGAGGTGGCGTGGATTTATTGGAGGACACCGGATGAATGGGCGGGGTTGATATATGACTGGGTAGGATACTCTCTACAGCTCAATCACGCAGTAGGGGATGGCAGTAACTGACATGGGGATGCACAGGTTGACGAGACGGGTCAGAAAAACGTTGTGCTTACACTATATGAACTTACAGAGAGCGAGGCGACGATATCACAGGAGTTCCATGGCATGGATCCGGACTTGCTGCAACGGGCACTGGGTGTCCTTGTAAAGAGGGGGAAGGCGCAGGTATTTGGTCAGGAGGACGAACAGGGCGTTAAATTCTTCTAGACTTGGAGATAGTAGCACGGGATTTTAATTGAAAGAAGCCGATGTTTTGGTTCACTTGGAGCATGTTAGAAGATGGGATGAGAAGGCATGCTTTGGGACAAATATCCTGGATCAATTCATTCCGGCGTCAATTATGCTACAATCCGGACAACCACGCTCTGTCCCATAAAACCGAACTCCAAGCTAATGCTAAAAACGGCAAGCCACATCGTCTACTTTGCCAAGTACGCTTCATGCCATTTCACCTCTTGCCTCATCGCCGCATCGAGCAGCCATTCGACCTGTACAATCCTCGGCTCATGCCCATTGTCCTGAGCCATCTGTGCAAACTTTGGCCACAGTGCCTTCTCCTTAATTGACGTCCCTGTCAGCAGATATACAGCCTCCTCTTCGCCTTCCTCCCTCATCCTCAACTTTTCAGCCTTTGCTCTGAATATGGCGAACTCGCCTCCATTGAATTCCACGATAGTCTTGTATGTACCAGGGCCATTTGGAATACCTTCCGTACAGTATACCGCAATGCCCCGAAGCAAATGCCCCAAGTTCGATTTGGCACGGTTGACGGCATCAGCAAGTTTAACCTTAAAGTGCTTTTCCTTCGCTTTGTCCTTCAATACGAATGACTCTGGAGTGGGCAGGCTTGTCGATGTAAGGCACGCGTCAATGAAGTCAGTCGACAGGATGCCGACACCAGTAGCCAATGCACAGAGAAACTTATGCGTGCGAACCATGCCTGGCGCCGCTAGATAGTTGCAAGTGCTGGGGTCCTGAACGATGAGAATTCCAAGTTCGCGCAACTTTTTCTAGAGAGAAAGTTAGCCAAACCACATAAGGGCCATGTTGGGAGTACTTGCCTTATCGGAGTCCTCCTTTGCTGGCGTCTCTTCCCACCTTTTGTAGCTAGTGACCAGAAGCCTGATGCCGATAGGAGTCGAACCAGTCTTTGGTTTCTTGCTTAACCGACCCTCTTCCTCGGATTCCGCATCGCTATCCTCTCCAACTTCACTAGAGGCCCTTCGAGAAGTCCCTCTTTCTCTATCCACTTGGTCTGCAGCTCGTTTTCCGCCCCAAACACCGTTGCTGGCACGCTTTTTCTCCTTTTCATAAAGTGCAATGTCAGCAGCTTGATCATGAAGCTTCGATAACGCGCGGTCCTTTGCCCCGCGGCTACTTGTAGACGACGGAGTTTCGTTCTCCTTGCCTGTTCTAATCAGTCGGCTGCTGTGTGGTGTCGATAAAAGATGTGCCGTTCGCTTTGGGACAGGAGTCGCTTTTGGTCGAGGAAGAACGGGTAGGACTTGCTCATCCGTCATTGATACATCAGCCAAAGCGGCGCTAATCGGTTCGGTGGCTTGCTGAGCACCTGCATTGCGGTCCTTAGTCTTCATGACGGGTCTATCCCGTTTTAATGATTCAGGAGTGGCAACGTCGCCAGGAAAATAGATTCGCTCCAACGTCGCGCGATCAAACGGCACCTGGCCAATTACTTCACCAAGGTTTGTGCGCCGTGGAAAATGGGTGTATTTTGGATTTGTCAAAGGTTGTGCCTTGCACTTGACATAGCTTTCCTCAATCCATAAGTGGTTGACCATCGCAATTCCCCACTCAAGCGCAGCCTCGCACTTTTCGCTGTTATTTCGCGCTGTGATGAGATGGGTATTATCTTGTTTCATGCTTTTTGTGAACTCGCCTCCGGCGGCTTTTACGAGGCTTTCGAGATAAATGCGAGTGTCGCCGCCATAGTTAGAAAGAGTGATTCTCGTCCCTTCAAACCCTTCAAGCGGCATTCGGGGAATTGGATAGTGCAAAAGTCGTCGCAAAGGTGAGGTCCACTCATTGTACGTCATGAGATAATATAGCCAGGAAAGATTTCCAACATCTTTTCCATTCCGGGAGGCTGTGATATAATCATCTCCGTCGCGGTAGTTGCAAATATACATGTCTGCTTTGTAAACGCTGGTAGTTATGGCACCCCCGCCATTGGTAATTAGATCCTCAAGAATGCCTCGATGACGGCTACGGAGTTTCACATCGTCTGAAAACATGACCTTCTTGTCGCGAAAAACGCCTAGCTGGCGAGAACCCGAAGGAGAATCTGCCCCGACGGGAATATAATCAGGGACTGGGGTTGTGGCTCCTGTCACGCTGTTTGTGACTGGTATCAGAATCTGCGCCTCGGAGCCTATCCGTAGAAACTCAGGGTCAGGGAGCAAATATGGCCTTTCGTCGATTCTATGCCCGAGCTTAATGCAGTCCTCAAACCAGTGGGGTAGAACGATCTTGCACTTTAATTGTTTGTCCCTCGCATTCTGGCACTTCGGGTGGTCTTCTGTCAACGCCACGATATGAGTGACTTGCCTCGTGAGACTGCTGGATTCCTGGCCTCCCATGGCAATGACGGCACCAATAATAGCATCCTGGTCGCCTTCTGGAATATCGGCGCAAGTGACGTTAACACCAGAGAAGAACAGTTTTGGATCTGGCGTATATGGCCGAAAGGGGGCTAGTTTGTTCTTCTTGAGCGATGCTGCAATCCAACTTGGCGTGATAACAGGACGCAAGTGTTCGCAAGCGATGTGGTATTGAGGGAAGTCAGAAGTCGACGAGATTATATGTGTGACTTCGGCGATTTCGATAGTGCCATCGGTACTGAGTTCTGATATTGTTGCTCCATTTTCTTCCAGTATAGATCCAAACTGTACTGCATGTCAGAGGGGTTCAACATGAGTGGTGAAGTTCTTACCTCACGCGCATTCTCAATTGTTAACTCTCTGCTTGGAATAATAGCGACATGACAGTCGTCAAACAATAGCGGCGGCGCTTCATTAGCCATGGCAGGCTGCTGTTATGTCATTAAATGCTGTTGTTTTGGGTGGGTATAATATTCATGAATTGAGGCGTTTCTAACTGAAGTCCAGTAATTACAGGCGAACGCGTTCTTGGACGCGGTCGAAAACACGCCAAGCTTATCCGCACGTGATGCGGGGCGATAAGGATCCGTTCCTGTCTACTATGGTGGTGCATGGCCTAGTTACTGGTCTAGCCGGAAGCCGAGGCTCACTGTTGTAAGACGACCAGAGGATCCAATGAGGAGTCAACTCCCCAGCCTTAATTGTACAATACCATATTCGAGTACAGTAATTCGAAACGCGTAAGCACAACATAGCTGTGGTTTGCGTGTTTTTATTGATTACTATTACATGATTCTAGACGTCGTTGTAGAAGAGATATATATACCGCCATCGCCAACATGTCGACTACTAACTTTAATGTGAAGGAACACGTAGTTGAGGCTCAGCATATTCGAGAATATGCAAGAGCGACGTCTTTTTCACAGGAGGAGATCCTGCATATTGCCGTCAAGCAGTATACGCCATTAGACAATCCAAATCCGCAACCAGGAGATGTTACAATCATCGGAGCACATGCCAATGGGTTTCCCAAGGCAAGCACCCGTTCTTAGGCCACAAGTATCCATGCCCATTGCTAACGCTATACCAGGAGCTCTACGAAGCGTTGTGGGATGAACTATATTTACGATCAAAAGCCAATGGTTTTCGCATCCGCAGCATTTGGATCGCTGATGCCGCCCACCAAAACCAAAGTTCGGTCCTAAATGAAGAGAAGTTGGGGAACGATCGTAAGTGCTCCCCCATATATCTCGGATTCTAGCTAACCAGCGGCCAAGCATCATGGATGGACCATCCCCGCGACCTTCTTCACATGGTCAACCACTTCCGCAAGGAGATGCCACTTCCATTGTTTGGGGTTGGCCATTCATTTGGTGGCAATAACCTTGCCTGCCTGGCTCTAATACATCCTCGCCTCTTCACCTCACTCACCCTCCTAGATCCCGTCATTGTTAGGCAATCTCGGAACTCCGGTGGTGGGGGAGCACCTATTGCCTCAACATTCCGTCGCGACCTCTGGCCATCCCGCGAAGCAGCCGCGGCGGGCTTCGGTAAAAGCTCATTCTACCAATCCTGGGACCCTCGGGTCTTAGAGGCATGGAGCAAGCACGGCCTACGGGAGACGCCCACTCTGCTCTATCCGAATGAAAGGGGCTCCGTGACATTGACCACTACCAAGCACAATGAAGTCCAAACCTTCATACGCCCACTTTTCTCCGACCCTATCAATGGCCCCCTGGCTCCTATCACCCACTATTCCCATCCCGATGTTGATCCATCCATACCCTCCGGCGAGAAATTTTATAGCCCAGCACCACCTATGGTTCTTGCGCAGCTCGAGCACTTACGGCCAAGCGTGCTGTACATATTCGGTGGCACCAGCTTTATGGCTTCGCCACCCCTTAATGCCGAGAAGATGCGTGTCACAGGCACCGGCACCGGAGGATCGGGAGGGGCAGCAAAGGGGCGCGTCAAGGAAGTCGTTTTAGAAGGAGTCGGACACCTCATTGCGATGGAGGCACCAGTGCAAGCCGCAGAGAATACAGCGAAGTGGATAGGTCAGGAGATGCAGCTCTGGAGGCAGGAGGCGGAGAAATTTGCGGGGTGGGCAAAGATGGATATCGTGAAGAAGCAAGTCCTGGGTGAGAAGTGGGAGAGGGAACTCGGTGGAGATCCAAGAAAGAGGAAGGTTAGTGATAGCCCAGCGAAGTTATAGAGAGGGATATGTAGATCGGAATATATATTTATAAGAACCATCATAATTCTTGGACAGTATATAATTTCAAAAATATATATTTTTTACTATTTTTTATTCCTCATCCGGCGGAATCCAAATCAGGATACCTTCCTTGTCACTCTTCATCCCATCTCCTGGAGCGACTTTCAATACCTTCTGAAAGTATCGATCAGTCACTACTAGTTGCGGTCTTACCCACTCTCCCCTCACATTCGGCAGCAAGTTGAATTTCATACCGCGCCGAGACAATGGCAACAGCTGAATAGTACTCTGTTTTGAACCCGAAAATGCAAATTTGTCGTTTGGTTCCATCACCACACTGAAAGTGAGGAAGTGCATCGAAGGGTTTTCAATCATGTATTCCATTTGTAGGACCATTGGTTCGACGGTGTTTTCGCTGTATGACAACTTTGTGAGGACGCGGGGCTCGCTGCTGGCGACCAGAAGCCTTGGAATGGGCAGCGTTGACGTGTTCGATGGCGATTCAGGAACATCGCGTCGCCATTGTATTAATAGGGACAAGTCTAACGATGCTGACCGGCGGTCATCCAGGCTCAGCTTTTGAGTCAAAACGTCGAAGTGAGACTCTGCGAGTGCTTCGGGTAGGATGGGTAGCCCCAAGGATGTATTTGGGAGTGGGTGGATGGCGGAACAGGCGATGCCACCGTTCAGAGAGAGGATGGCGAGGCTAACATCCTCCACTATTAACGCTTCACCTGCAAAAGAACAGTATCTGGCGGTGAGATTCCACTTCTGTGGGAGACCAAGTGCAGCGACTTCGTCAGTCGAAGACGCCTTCCCTTCGTTAGGGTCAAAGAAGCTTGGCCATGACCTTGAATCGAGGCGAGGTGAGAAATCGTAGTTCGCTTCGAATGGACTGCCAATATTGAGGCGTATGGCTGCAGTTCTGGTGATTGGGGTTTCCAGGTCGGAAGCCAGGTTATATTTCAATTGAAGAGTTATCTCGTAAGTAGATTGGATTAGTATTGGACCCAGAACCACGATAGCCGATATTGTGTCAGAGCTTGAGATCGACCCAAGTTTGGCGCTTGGTGGTGTTTCATCATCTAGTGTATATTCCACGTTTGATTGAGGTGCCGCGGGTATTATGATCTTGAAGGGAAGCTGAGGAGTGCCTGCACCATCGCTGGCGATGGTGACCTCCAAACTGGCAAGTGATTCTTCATCTTCGCCGTTAAATATATCGACATTCAGGTCGATAGGCTCGTTTGTATAATACTGGTCCTTCAACGCCTGGAATTTAATTTCCATTTTGGGTGGTTTTGGGAGAATAATAATAGAATGCGGATCAGCGCGTACAACCCGCTTGCGAGCTGGCTTTTGGCTCCACCACATATCGCGAGTGATGATGTGGTCGAACTCTATGATGCATTCGAGATCAAAAAGGGGAGCAGCCAGTGCAAACGTCGCTGAAATGGCTTTGGCTTTGCCTGGTTCTCTCAGAGGACAACTCAACTCGAAGACACGTGTTTGCCCAGGGAGGAAATGCAAACTCTCCTCTCCAACGAGAGTGCTGGACCGCAAGCCGCGCTCCTTGGTAACAGACATAGCTGTCTCTTCAGAGTTGCTATGTTCTTCGCGAAGCGCAACCTGAGTGAACGATGTATTGTCTGGGCGGACTTCGACATCTTGAGCCTCACTGCTATGTCGGATCGTGACGGGCTTCAGAGAGCCTTCGAACTTGATTTTTATTTCCGCCATAGTAACCGGCGACGAATTTTTTGAAGCAAAAGACGTGACACTCAATTGTGATCTGCATGGTTCCCCAACCTTTCCTTCAGCCTGTTCAAAGACAAAAGTCGCACATAGGAACGAATGTATATCCCGCCCTTGGAGCACCACTGCTGGCTTTCCCTTCACTGTATCCACATCGTCAAGGGACCTGGTAATGTCGAGAGTCTGGTGTGGGTTCCGTGAGAAAGCTGGCACGAGTAAGTTGGTGTCTGGTCTTGATACAAGTAACCCATTTATTTACTTACTTGAACTCATAAGCTCCCAGTCCACAGCAATAACTGTCCCACCATCTCCAGCCTTAACCGCAACCTCACGCAGGATAGTCCCCACCTCTTCAGTTAAGTCCCACCAGCCCTCCCTCCTCCAGGACATGCTATGCCATAGTGGCCGGAGGATGCGTAGCGCGTCGTCCCAAGCTTCCTGTTTTATGAGCTCTTGTGCTAGCTGCAGCTTCACAGCTTGCGCTGAGCGCATGCTTTTCCCAGACTCATACTCTGAAATAGCTCCTCTCAGCGATGCTATGTACGAATCCATGGAAGGAACTTCCGACGGCGACTGGGATTCTGACATCTGCGGCTCGGGATATTTGTCAACCCCGAGACGCTCCCAAAGCGCCCATGGGTGATTATTTCTTTCGGTATATCCAGAATCTAGGCGCCTGTGAGCTGGATGCCGAAACCGTGCAATTAACTCCAAAGAGGTTATCTCTTGGCCATTGGGGTTGTAATCGCCTAAATTGGCTAGCGTGGTGCGGGCAGTGACGGTGCGGTCAAATGCCGCCGCTATCCAAAGGTTGTTCCTGAGAGGCGCCCTTCTGTTTTGCGCCGTTCATGTCACAATACTCACAACATATCCTGAGGGGCTGATACTCATCGATGTAATTGAATAGCTACTCTGATCTACACTACACCAACAATCACGCGAAACACACCTGTTATTGGGCGCTGAACACCAACAAAGGTAGCCAAATTGGCTATCTATTGACACTGGGATCAGCTGTCTTTTCCCTGCGACAACATTCGCGGCTCCATACCTCTCACCCTGACGCTCGAACAGTGAAGGCGACCGAACTGTTTCACCCGCTGTGGCGCAATACTCGCAATTGGAATCCTCTCAAAGAAAGAACGACTCAGATCCGACAAGGCGCAACCATGCCCACAGTACAAGAGATGATGATTGCTAGGCTTGTGGGGGATATGAAGCAAGCCGTCAAGCGCAAGGCCGATGGTAAGAATTCCAGATCCAGAATCCAAAAGCTTTGGACTTCACTGACTTATGTCTCTTCTCAGAATCGGATTCGGAACACTCTATAGACCAAACCACGAACAGGGGGAACAAGCTTAAGAAGAGGGCCAGATACGTTCGCGAGGGCAGGTTAGCCATGCCGAATGGCCCGCAAGCTTACAAAAAGGTAATGAGGGGCTGTCTAAATCAGAAAGTTATTTGTGTGTGCTAATATTGTGCTAGACGATCACCTACAACGAGCACTATGAGAGAACAATCATTAGCGAACGACCGATGCTTTACGATGAGGACGGTTACGAAATGGACAGTGAAGACGACGAAGATGGCGAGGCTTTAGCCGCTGCCAATGAATTCTATCCATATAATGATGTTAGAATGGAAGGTCAGAAGAAACCTTGCCCACCGCAGTCGATCTACGTTCCTAACCTTGTGGTGTAGAGTTGCTTGCGCCATTAACATCAGTTACCGACCTGCCAAATCACCCAACATTATCGAGACCGTTCACTTCGAAAACGCTCACCGAACTTACTCTGAATGCGCGATCAATGATGCAGAAGGAGAAGGCCACTCTATGGAAAATGAAGCGCCTCCTGACAATGCTGAGCGGGGATCGCATATGGGTACCTACAGCTCTACTCGAGACGCCGAACGACATAAGCCTGTTTGGGAATGGCAGAAACGAATACCGAGAACACCTTCTCGAAAAAACCCGATCGGAAGATACTCGTAGCGAGGATACAGCTATGAACGGAGCCACACTGGCGCATGTAGATGCCGCTACGCCCGAACTGGCTGTAGACAATGGTGCGACCGAAAACGAAGTTGCAATGGTTGATGTTCCATCCCAGAATAGTTCGGGCCAAGGGAAAGTCTCAACATCCGTTGAGCCTACGGTGGGCGAGGGCGTAGCCACTGCAACTAACGGAGACTCCAAGGCAACGGAACTGGAGGCCAGCGAGAAGGCCCCCGAGTCTCATGAATCCGAAAATGAACAAAATGCCAACGGGGCAGACAAAATGGACGGAGTCGTTACCGATGGTGAACCTAAAATAGCGGTCACTGAAGACGCCGAGGAACTTAACGAGGACAAAACCAACCAATTCGAAGATCCTGACACCACCCTTCCTGACCCTGATGTACCAGCAGATGATGAAGCTGAAGAGAAGGACGAAACTGATGCTCCTGAGCCAAGGCGCATGCGCACTCGCGCCCAGGCACAAGCCGCATCCGACGATAACGTGAGGTCTCGCACACGATCCCTCTCAAACTCCTCCAACGACTCCTTCATACACCCGTTTTTCTTGGCACCCCCATCTGCGATTCCAGACCGAGATATTGGGCTCCCAACGCAAGAAGCAGATGAGACAAGGCGGCTGCTGCAGCTGTTTGTACAGAAGCAGGAGGAGGTGTGCAGGGGAAGCGAGAGGCTCTATGAGGGGCTTCTTAAGGCGGATCGACTGCGCAGTGATGTAATGAAGTGGGCCAAGGCCGAGGCGCACACTGGCGAGAACGGAATGAGCGACGGCGAAGATTGGTACGATATGGAGGAGTGGAATTTAGATGAGGAGTTGAAGAAGGGGCAGGACGAAGACGATGAGGACGCGGCAACGACTGCGAAGAAAACGAGGACTAGGCGGCAATAGGTTCTTGTATTGATTTGACGGGCGCACAGGACGGCAGGTAGGAACGGAAGGCTGGGGTATAAGGCGTACAAACGGTCTTGGTTTCCACATATTCACTTTTATGATAGACATTACGAGCCCTCAACACATTCTGTACAATAGGGAATATTACTGTAAAATTATACGTTCTACTCCTTGAGTGAGTACTTAGAAAACGACTTTTGCTCCATCCAGCGCCTTCCATACACGTAGTTGATATATGTGCAGTCCTGTCAAACGCTCGCTAATACTGTTGAACTCCGCTGTATACGCCACCTGCCAGCAGGTACAAACACCAATCTCTTCATGCCTTCGCTGTCTACCATCGACTTCCTTTCTATGCCTCTCATTTACAATCTACCCCACTACCACCCAGCCTCCCCAAGGCCCTCTATCACCGCCCTTCTCATCTAGTTCTTCTTTCCCCGTCTGGCCTTTGCGCGCTCCTTCTCGCGCTTCTCGTAGATGCCAGCCGTGAACGGATCCTCGAAGCGAAGCGCAATAAGGTAGACAACTAGCACCTCGACGGTCAAGAGCACACCGGCTGGCTTCCCGTACCAGAGCGCTGTTCCTAGGAAGCTCAGGGTGGAACCGTAGTACATCGGCGCATCGGTAACGTTGAAGGGGAAGCTAGTGACACGGGCGTCCATCAGGATACCGAAGTAGTCGCCGAGATACGTGCCGGTGAGGCCGAGCGCCCACATGCTGGAGATAACGAGCACATTTCCGGCGAGGAAGAGCCCGGCAGCGATGTACTTGACGAGAGACGTTTCGAGATCTGGGTGTCCGGGCTGGCTCCGGAGGGCTTGCTCGTACAGGTAGTCGCGGAAGATACCGAGGGAGAAGATGGATGCAGCGAGGAGGTAGCAACCTAGGCGTGCATTGCCGCCGGCGAGCTTCGTGAGGACCTTGTTGTGGTATTCTGGGAGTTATTAGAAAGGAATTTTCAGGCTGGGAGTGGTCCGGTGGGTGAGGGCGGACGGACCTTGACGGGCAACCGTGCTGCGCGGGGTTAGCTTTTGGACATAAGTACAAGAGTGGTACGGGTTCACTTACTTCCAGTATATGGGGTTGAATGCAATAGCACCTGCGGCGACTGTCGAGGTGTCAGTGACATTTTTTTCAACTGACACTGGCATGTGACCAGAGAGCCTAATATTCATGTAAACATACCAGCAAGGCTCTTCTGGTCGAAGTCGACGAAGCCGTTGGCGAGTTTGAGGTATTCTGCCATGTTGATGTGGATAAGGTAACAGGGAACTATAGTTGACGAGTTGCAGATGACGAGGAATGGTTGAGGACGTGACGGCGGCAGCAGGCGGCCCCGGTTCCTGGACAAGCTCCCAAGCGAGCTCTATTTGGTGGATACGATGACGTTAATGAAGCGAGACCAATGAACCATAGAAATGATAGCCGAAAGTCTGGAAAGAGCCCCCCATAGCTGAGAATTAATAACAGTAATTTAAGCCGATGAAAATTTTCCCTTAACTCCATTTCTGAGTAGCTGGCTCACTGAAAGTTTACCCGAGTGACTGAGAGGCTTTATTTTACTTACGGTTGCTATAAACAGTGATTGTTATGCACGGTTCTTGACCGGATGAGAACTTTGGATGAACAATGGCGGGAGCTCATTTGGATAAACATATGATCAGCCTAGTTCACATAGTCAAGGCAATGCATATTATTTTGATGTTAATTCATTGTAAGCCTCTTCTATTCCATCGAAGCCTATATGCGTTTTCGCCCCCCCCCCCCC
>JPKC01000372.1:0-21653 GCA_000750925.1 Pseudogymnoascus sp. VKM F-4518 (FW-2643) | reverse complement strand
CCCCCCCCCCCCGATCCATTTATGAGCACTGTCAAGCCAAGCCTGAAGATAGATGAAGGCCGAAAACATGCAAACGTCCCACTCCCCCATTTCGATACACAAACAAGAGTAGAAGGCAGTCCCTGGCAATGCCGCTATTAAATTGCGAGGCAGTTGGCCCAGGAAGCGGGTATGAAGATAAGGGTAGAGCAGACCAATAGCAAAAGCAATATTGTCCCAACGCCTAGCACGCCTCGAGCATGTACATGACGCCAAACAGATGAGTGAAGGAAATAAGATGTGCACCGAGCCAAGCCAGTGCGGAAAGCAAACACCATTGCATTGCAAAATATTGGGAACCAGCAGGATTGCTCTGGCCCCATCCGAGTAGAGTCGTTTTTCCGTCTACCGTTCGTAATTTTTTGTTTCGTGATCCATCCAAAGAGTTCATTTCAGTTGTAGCGAAGACTCAGTTTGAATATGCCAAGCATTGTTTATATTATCTCGTTTATTGAGAAACGGAATCCAAAGGTTGAGAGATTTCGATGCCGAGCTCTTCGGCATGCTTCTTGGACCATTGGCGGGAGTGGATTGATGCTAAACAGGAGTTAGTAAAATATTAATGAGGTTGGAGTAGTGTATATGTTAGACTTACCCTTCATGAACTTCTTGCTGGCATACTTCTTGAAGAAAGCCTCGTGTGTGACTGGGCGAGCGAGATAGTCGACCATAAGAATGAAGATTGGCTCAATTTGTTCTTCCGAGTATCCAGCATAGTGTGCGATGGTGGCATCCCACGGGCCCTTGTCAAGGATCTTACGAGCCAAGTACATGGACGAAGCGGCGATCTCGCTAGGAAGATAGCCCATGAAGCGGTGATCAAGGAGACTGATCTCCATGAGGTACTTGCCCAAAGTGCGGGTCTCGATATCATAGTTGTCCGCCTTCGAGATACGTCTGAGAAAGTTCATTGGGTTGGGGTAGCTCAGATCATAGTTGAGGGCTGACAGAACGTAGCGCTCAGCGCTGAGGATTTCGGCTTCCGTGAATCCGTCGTCAGCGACGTGGCGGAAATTCTGAACGTGAGGCGAGAGGACCTCCTCGTACTTGGAGGCGATGAACATGGCCGTGACCCCAACGAGTTGGAGGCGATCGAGTTGAACCACCTTGGCGGACAAGAAACGATCGAGGATGTTGACGGCAAGGAAGAGAGTTTCCGGCAGAAGGTGGAAACGGGTGTGAACTTCAATAAGCCAGTCGACAAGGATGCCACGCATCTTCCATTCCAAATCTTCTTGGTGCTTCATGTAGACAGGGTTGGGCATAGTTGCAACCTCGAGCTCCTTCAGGTAGTCGAAAATCTCGTGGACGTATTCAGCAACCATCAATGGGTCGTCAATATCCTCGGCATCAAGGTCGAGAATCGGGTCTTCGACTTCGGGCTCTTTGATAGCCTCAACTGGAACGTTCTCCACCTTGTTTTCACTCATAACCTCAGGAGCAACGCGCTTTTCAACACTGGTGTGGACCTTTTTCCTTGCAGGCTCTTCATCTTCTGTGACACTCTCTTTGATCGAGAGTGAGCTTGTGCTGGAGGTTGTCTGCCTCTTCTTCGTAACACCGCCGCCAAGAACTCCAGAGCCGCTGGCTGTCCTCTTCAGTTCAACCGTGGACTTCTTGTTGTTATCCTTCGATCCCAGTGCTGTTCTCGTAGAGTTGGTTCGGGACACCTTTTGGATGCCAGTCGGTTGGGCAGCCTTGGACACGAGGCCACTCTTTCCCAGGGGCTTCTTTCCCTCAGCAGCTCCGTCACCCTTTGTAACATTGCTGACGTCTCCCAGTGCAGCACGCTTGCGTTGGAGAGGCTGGTTGATTTGAAGGCCTGACTTCTTGGATTGAAGAGGCTTCTGAGCAGCACTGGATAGGTCATCCACGCTGAGAGCAGCTGCCTTAGCTCTGGTCAGTCTTGTTGTGCCGACATTCTCATCGTTCTCGTTCGTTGCCACTCGGGTTCTGAGTGCTCGGGCCTGGTGGGATTGTGTTAGAGCCTGTGAGATGGGGGGAATTTGCATTTGACAACAAAGGCAGCAATACTCACTGGAGGCATATTGGAGGATATACAACAGTATAATGAATGTTTCGAATGTTATATGAAGCTATAATTAAATTAGAAACGCGTACATAAGGTTAAGGCGTGCTGGCCAAAGTAGCCGCAATATTGGTGACAAGACGCCATAAATAACGCGTCTTGGTTGCCAAAACAACTCGAGGAGGATGGGATGCCTTACAGTATTGAAAGAGTCTATGTGTGCATGAACTGTCGAGAATTGTAAGAGTGTTGGGGATAGGAGCGTGGTCGATGTTGACGCTGTGTAGAAGGACTTGGTAAGAGGCTGCCACGTCTCGGGGACACCGCTACTGAGCGTTAGGATAACTCAGTGCGTCAAAACAGTGTAGTCTCGATCATGGACGCGGAGAACAACAAGAATTGGGTGAAATAGAGGTCGTGGAGGAAGGAGTAGAAGGTTTGTTGTTGACGTCGAAGGGAGTGAGTGAAGGAAGAAAGAGTACGAAGTACTGACCTGGAGGTGGAGCTTTGCGTCTCCGTGCTTGTTTGTACGTCTTAGCGCGCGAGTTCAACGCCAAGAAGAGGTGGGAGGCGACGCGATTCTGGACGAAGAGTCGAGGAGAATTTGGCGAAATATATCTGGTGTATAATTTCGAGTAGAATACAAACTATAGGGAGACTTATAATAAATAAGTTTTCATGGCCGTGTTTGAAGTATTTTTTGGGGATTTATCACGAGTCGGTTTCGTGGTTTTCGTGTATGAAGCTGTTGCGGGGGAGTTACCTGGGTACTTTCGCTTCAGTAGTTTCAAGCCGCGAACGATAAACATAGCAACCGCAGGGCAACCACTAGTACCACAATTCTTAACGCGTCTGATTGGCCAGATTAATCAACCAATGAGAACCCGTGTGTCTCAATTGAGTTCCGAGCTAAGAAATTCATCACGACAGCACGGATCGACCCTGGAAGCGACGACAAGGTGCAACTTCTCCTACAACCACCATCATTCAAGCAGTACTCCCAGAGCGGCTGGGACGGATTGCTTAAGATGCTGCAGCCCAGGGTACTGCTGCGGGCGCAGAAGCCGCTATGCCACACCCTCACTTTACGGCCTCTCCGCCCTCGAACATATGCCACGGCTGTCGACGAATCAATCCCATCTGAATCTCAGCAGACCTTCACATCTACCTCGATCACGTCAACTTTTGCGCCCCCCGCGATTGTCGTCGACAGCAATGCCAGCTTCGCAATGCGCACGTACACACCCAGGACTCCCGGTGTGCGTCATTTGAAGCGAGCCATCAACGACCACCTGTGGAAGGGCCGGCCATTTCTCCCATTGACCTTTGCTAAGAAGGGACATGGCAAGGGTGGCAGGAATAACTCTGGACGTGTAACGATTAGGCATCGTGGTGGTGGACACAAGACGAGAATTCGCACCGTGGACTTCGAAAGGATGGTACCCGGACCTCATATGGTGGAGCGTATTGAGCACGACCCTGGACGGACAGCGCATATTGCGTTGCTGAACGAGGAGGCTACTGGCAAGAAGAGCTACATTGTTGCTCCTGAGGGAATGAGAGCAGGAGATATCGTGCAAAGCTACCGAGCTGGTATCCCGAAAGACTTGCTTGACAGCATGGGAGGAGTGGTCGATCCCGGTGTGTTGGCAGCTAAAACCGCATGGAGAGGGAACTGCCTGCCATTGCACATGATCCCCATGGGAAGCATTGTCTACAACGTCGGTTCCGCCAAGGGCCGTGGAGCAGTCTTCTGCAGAAGTGCAGGCACATATGCCGTGGTCATAAGCAAAGATGATGCTACGACCAAGGGCGGCGAGAAGCATGTCACGGTCAAGCTACAGAGTGGCGAGGTCCGCAAAGTCAGCAGGGAAGCGTGCGCAACCATCGGTGTCGCCAGCAACCCCCATTACCAGCACGAGCAGCTCGGAAAGGCTGGCCGAAAGCGCTGGCTCAATATCAGACCTACCGTCCGTGGTCTTGCCATGAACGCCTGTAAGTTACCCCTTTACCGGTCTCAAAACCTTCATCTCTGACACAAGAATATAGGCGACCATCCTCACGGAGGTGGTAGAGGTAAATCGAAGGGTAACGTCGATCCCGTCAGCCCATGGGGTATGCCGGTAAGTTCTCTCACACAACCATCGCACAACACAAACATCTAACTTCATATCCAGGCGAAAGGAGGATACAAGACGCGCCAGGTCCGCAAACCCAACAAGTGGGTTGTCACACCCCGTGTGCGTAACGGTGGCAAGCGTAGAGCCAAGTAAAGAGACACTACCTTGGGGATACGTAGGAGAAAGCGTTTTGTTTGAATGGCGACCACGTGTAAGACGGATGGGCGGAGCAGGAAAGCACTGTACTTGTACCACTATATGCATATATGCGCCGAGAAGAGGCACAATCCCGGGATACTTTCTAGTACTCGGCGTGTCCGTATCTCGGTGAGCATATCGGCGTTAGTCCTCTCCCTGTAGTATAAAATGGCTCGTTTGGAGGAGCTAGCTGGATCTAGGCGTGGGATCTCCAGAACGGAGACTGAGCCGAATCTCTTGTATAGATAGAAGCGGGGAATACATACATATCTTATATTATTTTACGTACCATCTGCAGGCTTACTCTCTTTGTCCGTTCGTGCTTTTTGTCTGCCTGGTATGCGTGGTGGAGATATTCAGTTGCAATCTCGGGGCTCGGGCAGGTTGCTGCATGGCTTACACGAAGGTATTGCTGGGGTGAGAGATTTTTGTTTACTAAGGGACGTCCAATCGCCTTGCAGGCTCGGACCGAGGCGTGGTATTTGCTACGCTGAAGCAAGGGGGTTGCCAGCCGTGCTCTCCTCTCTTTCCAGCCCAGCAGGAACCATTCGTCCCAAGTCATCCTTCGTTCTGTTGAGGGTTGATCTTGGCGGAAATGGTGCTCGTGCGGCACAAAAATCTGTGGGATGGACAACACATGACAATCGGTCAGAGGTTGGGAATAGCTACTAAAGTTTATTGTCGCTTTGGGTGTTTTATAGGGTCTAATAAAATAGAGGTTTTTGATCACTTACGGCAATCATATAATCCTCTAATAAAGAGGATTATAAATGTCTTGATTGAGTCTATGTCCTAGCTCCCGTGGATACTAGAAACATTTACCACAGGCCGCCATAGCTGACCGGGCCATCGAAGGGACCAAAATACTCCAGTTGCATCTGCAAGAAAATGCCCATGATAACCCAGTTTCATAACAATAAAGACGGATCCCTCGCCATTCATCTCCTCTCTTCCCATTGTCTCCGTTCCAATTTAATTCGGGCAAGCGCTTGCATAGTTACTGCCCTTACATATAGTCGCAGAGCCGTAACTACAACAGGCCCCGCTGGGACTGCACTCGAAGATATCGCGCGTATAAAACGCGCCTTTCCCAGACTCAGTGACGGCCTTGCATAGCCCGCAGTATGCGCCCTGCGGCGTGTTCTTAGCGCACTTGCAGCCGTTTTTTTCACAGGCGCGTTTCTCTAAGCCAACGCTTGGGGTGTCGAGGTCACGGTTCATGAGGCCTTGATCGCGCCTGATCTTGGCCTGGACGTTGAGGGCTGAATGGGGGGTTAGCGAAGTGTTTAAGGCGAAGGAGGAGAGGGGGAAGTACGGGCGTCGTCGACTACAGCCGTGGCGGCAGCTATGAGGGGCGCGAGGAGGAGGGCGACCGTTACGAGCTGCATGGTGACTGAATCTTATAGAAGCTATCCTAAGAAAGGAGTTCAGCCACCCTCGAAAGATTTGTTTGCGTTGAAGCGACCAGCGAAGCAGTTGCGACAAAGAGAAAGAGAGAAACTCTCCTCGCTGGGGACCATCTTTCCTTTTCTCCACTGACAGCAGCCCTACCCGGATCTCTCATCACAGAAGACAGCGATCGCCGACTGCCAAGGAAAGGCTGTGCGCGACCTGCGCCATTCGGAAAGGGGTCTGGGACCCCACCCCCCATTGGCATGTCTCATTGGATGGTGAGTGAAATAGGTATCATCCCACAAAGACGGTCAGATCGTCAGATCGAGAAACGGCACGGAAATAACACACTGTACCAATCATTGATACTTTGGGACGACTCCGAAGCCTTGCTGCTCATTGGGAAGTTGATGCGGTGGGATTGGGTTCGGCATTTTGGGTCAGGTGAGGGCAGCTGATATATCGGGTGTCATAATTATATTACTTGCCTTGGCCTGCTTGGATGGGAAATGGCGAGGCCATCCCTCGGAAAATCTAGAATGGTGGCGAAGCTCAGCTTGGATATTGGAGGTTGCCAGTCGCCAATGGGAGAGCTGTGGCTGATGCGGGGTTGGGGAAATCGTGGGGAAGAGTGAAGTGGATGGGGTGGCGCAACTTACTCGAGCAAGATTTAAAACCCTGACAGCCTTCTAATAAAAAAGAACAGACCCTAATCGGACTCCATTTAAAACATGAGATGGAAAGAAGGCTGCCGAAAAGGGCTGCTTTCGTTGCCGTTTTATGACAGCTCTGCTAAGTAGCATAGCCACTAGAGTACGGTCCGCGCCGTAAGGCTGCCCCGCCCGTTTGTGTGGCGGTGCACGAATCCTATTATCATACACTTCTCAGCCTCTCCCAAGAAATGTCGATGTAAAAAAAATACGCTCAAAGATAATGATCGTGGTATCCGATGAGCCATATCCATGATGCCATTGGTTTGTAACTCCCATTTATAACTTGGTGTTCAGTCTAACATCCTCAAGGCCTCGCCAGCGTCATGGCAGACATTACCAACACAACGTTCGCCAACGCAACGTTCACAAATGCCACCGCCCTTACTACTATTAGCCTTTATGAAAACATAGTAATATGGCAGTCGGCACTTTGGGCGATTTTTGCCCTCGCCCTCAACGCCATGACGCCGCCCTCTAGCGCTGATCCCTCCCCAACCCCGGCCATCTCCTTCGTCCGCTCCTCCCCTGCCATCTGTCTTCTAGACGTTGTCTCTATCCTCGTCTGGCTTGCTGTAGGCCGCTATTACGGTGAGTCCGCCACCAACTCACTCGGCGCCAAGCACAGAGCCACACGCCCCGATGACACCACCCCCCGCGCCGCCGCGTTCTCCCCCTCCGTCAGCGTCATCTTCTTCATCCTCGGGCCCCTCCCCCAAGCCGTCAAGCTGGCCGGCATGTCCAACGTCTACAACACCAAAATTATCGGCTTCATCTTCCTCATCGCCTACCTCCTCGGCGTCTACGAAGCCGACGCCGTTCGCCGCGCTGCACGGCGCCACACCGACAAATCCTGGCTCTCCTTAGCCGTGAGCGCGCCGCGCATCCCGGCACATGTGCGTGACCGCCTTGCCAAGCTCGCCGACTCAGCATGCACGTTCATAATTGTCACCAGCCTCGTCGTGTGGTTTGTAATCGCGCGCGTAGTGGTTTGTACGAGTAGGGACGCCGGAAAGGGTATGGATCGGTATATGGAGTCGATTGTATTGCTGTGCTACTACCAGTATCCGATTATGTTTGTGGCCGTGCCAGCAGGGCTGTGCGGAAAATGGTATCTAGGACAATGGCTACTCAGGCGCTTTTCTGTGGACATGCAGCCTCAGAGGATGAGGCCGGTTCTCCATGCAAGTCTTCTGTATGGTCCCGCGGTGCTGTCTAGCTTCTCGGCATCCGCACTGTCGATTTACTTGTTTCATACCCTCAAGAACTTATCTAGCTCCGAGCAGGAGGTCCGCTTGGGCTGGAAAGCGTATACGGATACGAAGGCCTCGCTCGTTACCCTCTCGACATATTTACTCGTGCTGTTCGTCCTCGGCATTTTCATACCCCTCCTTACTTACGGACTCTTCCTAGGTAACCTTTTGCTCGATGCGATGATAGGGTTCGAAGCGGGCCTGGAAAAATGGAACGAAATGAAGGCGGAGAAGGACACGTCTAAGTTTTTATACAGGATAGTAGTGCCTGGGTTTACAGCGTTTAATCTGGTCTTTACGGTGTTGACTTACGCGTATATCTATGATGCGGAGGGGACGTCAAAGCCAGGGTGGAGTGATATGCTGGGTTAAGAGTTGCATATTTATGATTAATGAGAGACGAATATATATGAAGTACTGAAACAAGAAGGCTTTGCTCAACACCTCATAGTTACTCATGCCGCCTAAAATCCCAAGGGATTTAACTTAAAAGCATTAAATTAAAGTACTATAGCTGTCTACGCCTCCTTGCCCACACTGACTTGCTCTACAGCTCTCTCATCCTTGGCTATATTATCTAACTTCTCTAGCTGATCAAACTTCTGCACAACTTGCAACGTGGCATAGTAACCAAACGGCAGCGCAATAAACCAAAACGCGAAGTTGATGCTCGCCGTGGCTATCAACGCCGTCGGCACTGCTTGAACTCCGAACCCCACTGCCACCGCCGCCGTCTCAACCCCCCGCAACAGAGAGCTGTACCGGATTTGGTCACCAGGAGAGTCCGACAAATTGCTAATACACCAGTAGATGTAATTCTCCACCATACCGAGGCTGATTCGCTCAAACATATACAACCCGAAGCCGCGCCCGAAGGAGCTCTGATCCCCCCAATCCAGCGTTGGCTTGGTGTGGCGGTACTCGTTCTGGATGTACACGGCCCAGATCCATGTTGCGCTGTTGAGCAGCGCGATTAGCACGAATGCCGTTATAGCACGCGTCTGCCTCCGTTTTGCCCATGGTAGGTCCACGATGGAGCCGCTCACCCAGGTAGCCAGCGTCCCGACGACTGCGGAAAGGAAACTCGCGAGAGCGCGCGAGCGCACCGTGAAGTATGTCGCGAGGTACGTGCCGGGGTAGGCCTGGATCCAGCCAAAGTACCAAAATAGCGGGAGTAGGAGCAAGATCGGCTTGCTGCGGAGCAGGCGCCACATCTCCTTTTCTTCGACCCGCCACGGTGTTCCCCGGCGGGCTTCGATGCGCGTCCCGTCGTCGCGTTGTACCTTCTCTGGGTTCGATAGGAGCAGTCCAAAGAAGAATCCGAGGCATTGAATGGCGATGAAGCCGAGATAGGTCTCATAGCCTACCTTGCCGCGGTGGTTCGTCTTGTGGTTGATAGCGAGGGAGATGGCTCCCCCGATGATATTCCCAAAATTCCGGAACGTGAACCACGTCGCGATATACCGCCCGCGCTTCCCCTGCTCCGGATACCCCGTTGCAATGGCTCCCTCCACGCTCCAGAAGAACCCTGCACTTAGCCCGCACGCCACGGCGCCCACATACACGAACCACGTCGATCCGAAGCGGTTATTGACGTACAGCCCTGCGGCGTAAAGGGGGTAACCGAGAGAGCCGAGTGCGAGCGTCCAGCGGAACCCTATGATGTTGGTGATCCACGGCCCAGCAAAGCAGGTTACTGTCATAAAAGCATACAGCAAAGCATTGGCCGCATTAATCAGGTCGGGGCTTTGCGAACCACCCACGCCGAGGCCGTTCATGGCGCTCCATATTCCAGGGGCGCTGAATGCGCAGATACCCACGACGAGGATCTGGAAGAGTGTACTGCGAAAGAATGGAGGCTTGCGCCGGACTGGTAGTGGTATGGAACCCGTTGCGGCCACAGGGGAGCTCTCTTCGAGCTCCCCCTTCTTGACGCTAGAGGACGTTGACATATTGCGTCGAGGACTAGGGCACAGGAGGCGGGTTGGAGATGATATGAGGAGAGTGGTGCAACGCACTGCACTTTAAACGCCGCAATAAATTCATCTTGGTACCATGTCGTTTCTTATGTATATCCTGAACAGTTCACGACGATCTGTGGACCTGTACTCTGTAGATCTGTGAGAACGTCCATCCGATAAGCACGCAATATGAGACATCATAAACGTGACAGCCACGTTGCCGATAAGCCGTTCTGCACCCTGTATAGTAACATCGGCCACGTTTCTTTGACAGTGACACGACGATGCTTAGTTTAGTTATTCCCTGTTCTAGGTAATTGGTAAGCTATGTTTTGCTTTTTGTCTGTTGAGTAGTTGCGAAGTTGATGATAACATCTAGGTCGCGTGCGAGTTCCAGGACCACATGTGTTAGGGCCAAGACCAATTGGCCACTCTAGACTCCAGGCTACAGCAGGCAATATAACTTTAAGAAGACTAGATTGTCATTTTAGTCTTTAATCGCTGTATTAATTGCAGTACTTAAAGCTAGAGTACTCCATACATAGCACATACCGTGCTAGTAAATGCCGTTATGTCCGTGACCCTGTGCCTTGAGATCCCTCGCAATAGCTTAGCACGGTATTAATTCCACAGTCAGTGCCGTGCAGGGAATTTGAGGCGTACATTTCGTAATTTTAGCACGGATGAGAGAATACCGGGCACTTGGGTCCCATGGGTTTACTGTGTGCATTCGTTGATTGTGATAACGAAGTTGGAGATAAAGGCCTGGCGATATCCTCCCCTCGTTTTGGCGGGGTAACCAGAGGATTCAAGTCTACAAAGTCTACAACGTCTGTAAATTATATCACTTTCTCTTAATAAGACTGCAATACCTAGGTCATCATGGCGACGACTGTTGAGCAGCTTGGGATCAACTCGCTCAAGCTTGACGGCGCTCCCTCGCCGTCGCTTGTATTCGAGCCGTTTGACCTGCCGTCAACCAACCAGCGCGTACTCGGCGCCCCTTACCCCGCAAACACTGTCACCCCATTAGCTCTAAAACCATCCGTCCACGACAATGCTGAGGTGGACCTCGATACAGTCGTGGAGACGATAAAGTCTCTCCAGGCACAGGATGGCATCCTCACCAAGAAGCTTGCCCTCCACGGGACTCTGCTCTTTCGGGGCCTCCCGATCCACAGCGCCTCAGACTTCAGCAAGTTCGCTCACGCCTTTGGTTACCAGCCCCACGAGATCATCGGAATAGTCGTCGATAGACAACTTCTCGCGCCCAATGTAGCTCCCGCCAACGAGGCGCCCAAAGAGGTTCTAATCTACAATCACAACGAGTCGCCGCAGGTCCCGCACGCACCAGAGTATATATTCTTCTACAGCCACCGGGCGCCCGCAAAAGGCGGCGAGACGCCCATCTCCTCGTCGCTCGAGCTCTTCTACCGCGCGCAGCAGGAGATCCCAGAGTTCATCGCTGAGCTCGCCGAGAAAGGCATCCTCAGCAGGGTCACCTACAAAGAGGGCAAGCAGTACGAGGGCGGCTCGACGCTACAGCAAGCATTCGGGAAAGAAATCCAAGACGGCGACGACGCGGCCACGCGACGCTCCAAGATTGAGGCCCAGATCGCGCGTTACGGCCGCGGCAAGTTCACGACGTGGGAATGGACAGACGACGGACTGGTGCTGACGCACCGGCTCCCCGGGATCCGCACGCAGCGTGGCACGAACTTACCGACGCTGTTCACGGGGCTGGCTTCGTACTACCGCAACTTGCAGGTGAACAGCGGGGCGCGGCGGAACGTCACGCAGCAGCTGTTTGGCGACGGGACGCCCATTCCGGAGAAGTTCCTTGCGCGGCTGGCGGAAATCACGGATGAGATCCGTGTGCTGCATAAGTGGCAACAGGGTGATGTGCTTGTCTATGATAATGTTGTTTCCCAGCATGGGAGGCAGCCGTGGGAGGGGGAGCAGGCCGATCGGGTGGTGCTTGCGAGCTTGTTTGACGGGGATGATGTGCCTGGCGCGTATGGCTTTGGCGAGTGGGCACAGGTTGTTCAGGCACTTGATTTATAGTCTGTAGCTTTCCGTAGTTAGGTATTTTAGTGCTGGACGAAGTTAATGTTTTTATGAGGTAGTGAAAGCTAGGTTGTTATCGAGGAGCTAAGTGATTCACAGAACCGTGCATTCGGCGATGCTGGAGAACCAACCCCCCTGTTTTCAGCCAAATCGCTGATTTCTTAACTGGCAATACAATGTCTTGATTTTATAATACCATCATTGATGCCCATCAACCAACCCAAGCACAACTCTTCGCTTTCAAGGCTTAGGTCCACCCGCTCACGCGCCAAGACACTAGCATCAAGTCCATGGAGAGCACCTACCCTAAACTCCTCATCCAGATGTCTGGTGCGCCAGGTTCTGGAAAGAGCACCATAGCAAGATTGCTCGGCCAATCCATCGGCGGAGTAGTCATCGACCACGACGTCCTTAGATCCACTCTCCTTGAATCCGATCTCCAGTTCGGCCCGGCAGCGAGGGCTGCCTATCAACTCCAGTGGGCGCTAGCTCAAGGCGTCATGAATCAAGGCCTTAGCGTTATCATTGATTGACAGCACCTGCAACTTCCAGGTCGTTCTCGACCGAGGAACCGAACTCGCCAAACAACAAGGTTACCACTGGTATGTGGAGTGCCAGGTCCGAGATGTAGATCTATTGGATCGGCGACTGAGCTCCCGAGACTCGATGACGAGCCAACGAACCGGTGTAGACTGTGCTCCCGCTGCTGCTACTGCTGAGAATGGTATTGGTGAAAGCGAAGACTCTCGCGCAATCTTCAAGAGGTGGATTGAGAATCCGTGTCGCCCTGAATACGACAATATTATCATTGTAGACTCAACGGGAAACCCAGAGATGCTCCGAGATCATATCCTGAAGAAGATTGCCAGCTAGCTAAGGGGTGCAGGTGCACGATATTAAGGACGTG
Source organism: Pseudogymnoascus sp. VKM F-4518 (FW-2643) (assembly GCA_000750925.1). Classification (NCBI taxonomy): domain Eukaryota; kingdom Fungi; phylum Ascomycota; class Leotiomycetes; order Thelebolales; family Thelebolaceae; genus Pseudogymnoascus; species Pseudogymnoascus sp. VKM F-4518 (FW-2643). The sequence continues at coordinate 8,977 of JPKC01000372.1, read as the reverse complement.
TAGCTTAACCTAATACCTTAAACAACGCTTACTTAATACAGAACCCGTGCCGTCATAAAGTTAACGGAAGTTACAGGTAGCTTTCTACCGTTATGTAAGGACTGACTAAACTAAGCCTGGCCTTCTGGGACAACTACGTTCCCTGAAGAGGCTGAGGGCATTTGGTCTTGAGTGTAGTGAGATTAAGCAGGCGGTTCGAGCTCTGAAGGATTCTCTTATATCTAAGTAGGTAGACAAGCTATATTTCAGTGCAATAGTTATGGAGATGAGATGATGTTGAACAAGATACAGCAGATGGAATGTGACATTCTGTTGTTAGTATTGTTGTCGTCAGCAGCTGGCGAGCAGAAGTTGAGGTGTCGTGCCTAGAAGACCCCTAGTCTACAAACAGACGGCCTGTTTAAGAATGACATAACCCATGTGAAACCTTGGGGACTTCGGGTATGCGGCTTAGTAAACCATAATCGAATGGTTCTACCACTATATTCAAGATGAGATCGAAGTACTTTGTAGACCGTGCCAAGGCTAGGCCCGACTCGGCTCCAGACCACCGAGATTCTTGTGATCTAGAGCTGTATCGGCCCTCTGCCAAAAAATATACGCAGTCCCTCAATGGCTAACTGGGCTGTGATACTCAATCCGAGGTCACACAAGTCGAGGCCAGTCAAGTGAGGTCGCTTAAGTTGACGCTTTTATGACGTCCCATCGCTTGGAGAGATTATGAGAGTTTGGTACGCATCTTGCGAATTGCCTCATAGCTATAGCTTCCAAGCAACGTTCAGCTGATAATGGATGCTACCATGTACGAAAGCTTCTGCGAATGACAAGTCAGCTTCAGCTCTCCTTAATCGCCGATGCGCGAATGGAATTTAACTCACCGCTCGCCATAATCCAGGATGACGTTGCCTCAAGAGAGCTTTAAGGGGGGGGTGACTGCCCTGGATGTCCGTATAAAGGGCCTGCCAGCGCGTCAATGGACGTTTTATTCTCCAACGTACCCCAAACAGTACTACACGACCCGTCGCTATCACGATGCACTTGTTTCCCTCCCGACGCTCGAGCGGCGGCAACGCCAATGTCTCCTCGACAAGAAGAAAGAGCAAAGAACAGCTGGGCATGCTGGGTCTCGCTGACAACACGCGCAACAACACCGTCGCCGTGATCGGCGAGTTCGTCGGCACGTTCCTCTTCCTCTTCTGGTCCTTTGTAGGCGCCCAGATCTCAAACACGCCCAAGCCTGCTGCTGGCGCCCCGCCGAACACGTCGAACCTGCTCTTTGCGGCGCTGGCTTTTGGCTTCTCATTGACGGTGAACGTGTGGGCGTTTTATCGGATCACGGGTGGGCTGTTTAACCCTTCGGTATGCGTTGCCCCCATCTAGAGCCATATGTTGCGCTGAGCTGATGTTGAAAAGGTGACGCTTGCTTTGTTCCTTGTTGGCGGGCTACCGGCCATGCGCGCCCTCCTCGTCTTACTTGCTCAGATACTTGGGGGAATCTGTGCTGCGGCGGTGGTGTCTTGCCTCTTCCCGGGACCCCTCAATGTAGAAACGACGCTGGGTGGAGGAGCGTCGATAGCTCAGGGGCTGTTTATCGAAATGTTCCTGACGGCGCAGCTGGTGTTTGTGATCATCATGCTCGCGGTGGTCAAGCACAGGTCGACGTTTCTAGCCCCTGTTGGGATCGGCCTCGCCTTCTTCCTGGCTGAACTCTGCGGTATGTACAGGCTCGACTTGATCCATGTGACGGCTGGCTAACGTGTGTGAATAGGCATCTACTTCACCGGTGGATCCCTCAACTTCGCCCGCTCCCTCGGCCCCGCAGTCGTGAACCGTCACTTCCCAGGCTACTTCTGGATCTACTTCGTCGGACCGCTTCTAGGTGCCCTCCTCGCATCGGGCTTCTACAAACTGCTAAACCTCATGCGCTACGAGACCTGCAACCCCGGCCAGGACCTCAGCGACGACGAGTTGCCGCAGGAGAGCGGTACCATCGGTCGCAACTACGGTAGCGGAAGCCCCCCCCTTAAGCACAATCGGAATGTCTCCGGGGCCACCGCGGTGGATCATGACGAAGGGACTGGTAGCCAAAGAGTGCCGGTACAGAATAACGGCTATGACAATACACAGTCGCCCCAGGATGGGATTTCGCCCCTCGGAAACAGCACTTATACGACCCCTGCATACAACGGTGACGCACCTGTGCAGCCCGGGCATGCGACCAGGGAGTACGTGTAATGGTAGGCTTTTGAAGCGAGCCTTTTGGAAAGGCAGGTGACAGGTGGCGAGGGAGAGCGAGGGGGTCGAGGGTGGGAAGGTATGGTTGAATGACAGCTATTAGGCTGTCTTGTTTTGCATGCTGTATATTCCCACTATTAGCATGATTAAGAGTAGATTTCAAGTGAATCCCAAGCTTGTGTATGACATCTCTTAAGCCTGTGATATGGTCGAAGAACCCGTTACTCCAAGCCGCTTCCCCTCCGTCTCTCCAGTTGTCTCTCCCAAGCCGGCATCGCCAACTTCACCATATACTCTGACTTCATAAGCTGCTCCGCCGTCAACCTCTCGGCAGGTTCAAAAGCCATCATACCTCTCAACAACTCCTCCAAAGCCTGCATCTCACCCCTTTCCCTATCTAGTGCACGGGCTAGTCATGGGTCACAGGCTTGTTAGGTGGGGTGCCTACAGGCGTTTCCAGGTTATTAACGAACGCGTTGTCGAAGGTTAGAACCCTGATAACGATGCGAGGGTTATATATTAGCATATTATTTTAATAAAGGGCAAACTATTTTGGTTCCATTTCCCCGCTAGATCTCCCATGCTTCATGTTAACTTCTCGGTATACTCCGCGAACGTCTGTTTCACTTGAGCGGCGTCAGCACCCGCAATTCTAAGCCTTCATAAACAACTTGTCCGATAGGGTTTCTCGCCTTAGAGTGGGATTATAATGGTTTAGAGATAGATATAATCCTGATAGCAGCTGCAGACCCTCTGTTAACAGATACAAACCCTACTCTTACTGCCCAAAGTCTAAAGGGGGATTATACATGGCTGAGGATCTCTTAGCTCTATTTCCAAGTATTAATGTAACAATTGTAGCCTTCAGTAATTAAGAGTCTTTATTTTAATTACAGTTGCTGCAAACACTGGCGTCATACACAGTCCCTATCTAGACTTTTGGGCAGGACGAGTATCCTGATTACCTTCGGAAACGGCCGCGAGTATCTTTTAAACCATCGGACAACGGAGCGGAAGTGTGCTCCGGTACCTATCTACCTCTGTTCCGCCGCGGAATTCGGGGAAAGGGGGATACGAGAGGTGGCGTATGGAGAGGCATCGGGCAACGGCTCCAGTGGAGCGGACGGGAAGCTTGACCTTGGTTTGGTGCGGAGGGCGTTGAAGTGGGCGGGGATGGAGGGGAACGGATTAAGTAATCCTAAAGTTTGTGTTGGACACGGGAAAATGAGGGGGTTTCCGTCCAAGCAAAGGGAAGCGTGTGTTCCCTTGCTGCTGTGTTGTGCAAGTCAAGGAATGTACCTTGCCTCATCATCTCTTGGAAACACCCCCCTTACCGCCCATAATCACAGAAATAGCCACTTTCGTAAACTTGCATCCAGCTCTCCTACAACCTTAAATGTTAGAAATCAGCATCTTAAATTCGTCCAAGCGCGCACCCCTTAATTAGCTCCCAGGCAAAAGAAGGCCTACCTGTTTTGTTTTTCGCGGGGGATATGCACTTTCCAATTTAAAGGGGTAGGATACGAGGAGTACCACCGATGCGGTGTTTCCATGGAGGGCGCGGCGAGCTGCTTGTGAGCGGCACTGGATGCCGCATGGCTGCGCCGTGCCTGTGTTGCAATGTGGAACATGGCGCTCCAAGATGGATGGTCTGGTTTCACCGCGATGCAGTGCAATTCGTATACGAGGTCTCTACTCGCTGTGGGGCAAGAATGTGCATCCCATTAGTGCCCAGATCGTGCGATGTGTGGTGTTTGGTTTGATGCTTCCCCCTGACTTCTTGCGAGTCTGCCTTACCTAAGATTAGCTTGCATGGAAAAAGGGGCGATCCATGAAGCGATGGGATATACCTCACGCGTGACCACGTGATAACGCACTTAATGGACCTGAACTTTCAGACCATTTGGACGAGACGGATTAGGTCGAAATAGAGTCCATGATGGTTAGATCATAGAGAGTAATCTTCATGTGTAAAGACAGCTGGTATACCCTCAAAGATGATATGCCGAGGTCTTCGGTGAGTCAATCGGTATGGCCCTAACGTTATGGCTGACCAGAGCTGAAGTTCTGGACGCGACAGATAGCCAGTGGCAACCGCAGTTTAGACAAGGAAACGTGGACTGTACCAGGATGCCGTCTGCAAATGCCCATGTGCAGACATTTGTAATGGGCATGATTGATTGAGATAGAAACGGATAGGCGCAGCGGGGAAAGGTAAAGAGGTCCATCTGGCGGTCAAGCGGGGACGGAACACCAGCACATCGGCCCTTAGCAGGCACCTCAACTGTGGTCAGCCTCGTCAACTGTGAGCAACACCATGGGGTGACCAATGGCATCCATGGTCCCCTCTGTCCCACAGCAGCGGACACAAATCTGGGCTGCGAGGGCCCGAGTAAGCATATCCAGGATCGTCATCAGGTCGGTGCCTACGTAACCCACTGGCGACCGGGTCGCATGCCCGTTTGGGCGTGAGGAAGCCTGCGTCCACGGCGGCGCCATGCGTTCTGGATGCTTGGGTCGCGGAATGCTGCGGTGTTTGGGTAGGACCTGGTTGGGGTTGCATGTCAGCGGCGGCGGAATGCTCTACCGACTCGCTTGGCGCCGTGTTTGACAGGAGGGAGGAAGGGATGATGGTGTATGGGTGTCGGAGGCTTGGGGACAAAGACACGCGAGGTTTGCTGGGATGCGCAGGGCTGATGCAGCGGCCGTGCCGCGAGAGTGCAGATGGAATGGATTGATGGATGGTCTTTCGTGGGGTGGTTGGACGACGATGTATTGCAGGTTGCCGTTGCATCGTTGCATCGTCCCACCCATCCATTTCCACTCTTCCGCGACTTTCGTACTGTACACAGTATCGACTGTGTGGTAACCACGGCTCGGGCGAGACATTTGGCGTCAAGGTGGGCCTGTTCCCGAAGAACCCGTTGTGCTTTCCTCCATCCGTTTGCAATGGCGGCGGCACGCGATTCATCTAATCTCTTAGAGGATGGCGGGAGCGTACGGACGTAAACTCTTCCGAGCATGGATTATATGGACTATGGATTATTCATCGACGCTTGGCCGTTCGTCGTCGTACGCCAGACTCGTCAGACCACACCAGGCGTGCATAGGTGTACGCAAGTACAGTACACACAGAACACGCACTCCAGTTCTCTATATTGCCAGCGATGCTTGCGAGCTGGCTCTTGTTCGCGCAACGCTGAGGCGTCCTGCGCCAACAACCCCGTCTATAGATATCAAAAATACTCTCTTGAGTATGTGAAGGGCGCGCGGAAGGGGAAATAGATCGCCGTTGAGCTTGAATGTGCGCCCGCGCGTGTGGCTGTGTGAGGGCTTGCTTGAAGCATGAAGCATGAGCTGTGGGCGTAGCATGTACGAGAACTTTAAAGTGACTTCTTTCCAGTGAGCAGTCAGCGACAGTGACAGTGACAGTGACAGTTTCATTTTCTTCCCCCAAACTCAATTTCAACCACAGGGAGTTTACTTAACTGGTTTGTTGATGCGCCCCTCCCCCACGCAGAAGCCACGCCACCTCATCTAGTGGCCTAGTGGTCCCCTATGTCCCCTAGGATCCCCTACCCCAGCCAATTGATTTGGGTTGCTTAGAACGAGAAGCCTTGTGTGAAAGGGGCGGAGCCAAATGCCCTACCGTGGCTCCGCTCACATAGTCTCCCTTGGCTCCATCTCAATCCCTGGCTTCCAGTCACAATGGAGTAGTTCCAGCACTAAATGTAGAGTACTTTAGCAATTTAGCAATGAAAGAGTTGAGGTAAGGGCCTGCACAGATGTACTCTTCTAATGACTTTTGTATGCTGTTTGTATGGTTAATGCCTGTTTGATGTACGTCGCTTCTACCAAAGGCCGTTAGACAGGTGGGCTTCGGTTGGCGTCTCTATTTTGAGTATCGCGCGAAGATCAGCTCAACCACACCGTGTTGACTTCGGCCCTACGAAGCGTACTATACTTTATACTTTATACAGGCCCTCATGCCGCCCTCCTTCCAGCCCTCCATCCACCGAGAATCATCACCACCGTAAGGGAATCACGCTGGTTACGCTCTCTACCGCCCTTTCCCCGTTTCCCGTTCCACGACACTCTCGAAACCGCTGTGCGCCCTTCCGTGTGGTCGCTCATACATCACCCTCGCTACCTATAATCTCCGAACTCCGTTGGGGGTTTGTTAAAGGAATTCCCCAACCCACGAACCACAAACTCTCGCCGGCAAGCATATTGCGGACACGCGCCGCCTTCATTCATAATCTCGCGTCCGCAGATGCACTGTCCTAGGGTCGCCGGTGCAGTACAGACCGAATCCCGCTCTTAGACACTCTTCGGGATAGACCCCTCCACAGCAATCGAGCACCGCCATCCTGGACACATAGTCAACACCATAACCGACAATGTCCTCGTCGAACACCTCCCCCGATACCTACTCCAACCCAACCTTCGACTCTGTCAATGCGTCCACGGCCGAACAGTTGTCGCACAAGCGGCGCAGAAGCACCGACGACCCCATCTCTCCCAAGGGGGACAACACAGGCAGCGGCACGCCCTCTCTGAAGCGGATAGCATGTGTAATATGCAGGAAGAGAAAGCTAAAGTGCGACGGCAACAAGCCCAGCTGCTCGACCTGCAAGCGCCTCCACCACGACTGCGCCTACGATGAGGTCCGGCGCAAGAGTGGCCCAAAACGCGGATATGTGAAGGCCCTCGAGGAGAGACTGAGTATGCCGCCCCCACTCATACATGCCCTACCCATCTAACATCCCCTTTTAGAGCAAGTCGAGGAGCTGCTTAAGACGCGCGACCCCTCGGCAGCGAAGAGCCCCGACCTAGCACGCCCAAGTTTCACCCCCGCGAACACCCATACGAGCACGCGGGCCATGCTTGCGACAGCAAACGCGGATTTCGGTGTCAATAACCCAGATATTGCTGTTGTCAACGACCGAGATCACGAGCGCTGGCACTACCCCGGCGACTCGCCGCAGCCGGGCATGGAGGAACTCGCTTTTGATCCGAATTTGAATATGGGGGGGATGACAATGGACCCGTCCACGTTTACATGGGAGATGATCGGATTGGGCCTTGAGGAGCCGCTGCCGCCGCAGGACACGATTGATGAGTTGCACCAGATTTATTTTGAGAAAATACACCCCTCGGTGCCGATGATACATAAGTATCGTTATTTGGCGGCCATGAACCTGTAAGTCTATCCATAGTATTTCTGTCCACGCCAAATTTCATGATTGGCGTGATCCCGACTGTCTGGTATGGAAGCTTATGCCACACAGTGCTCCGAATCAACGGCCACCAGTTTGTCTGCGATATGCGATGTGGACATTGGCGTGTTCCGTCACGGACAAATTCATGGACCTGAAAGACCACTTCTACCAGAGATCTCGCAAATACGTTGAGCAGGACTACCTGAAGGGACACGGCGAGCATTTGATATCCGTTGGCCACGCGCAGACCCATATCTTGCTAAGCACGTACGAATTCAAGATGATGTATTTCCCAAGGGCATGGATGAGTACTGGCTCTGGTATCAGATTATGTCAGATGTAAGTCGCGATAATGAGAATATGGGGTGGCAAGTCTAACACCAGCAGGATGGGCCTACATAGATTGGACGGGGCAGGGCTGGACGTCAAGCAATGCCTTCCGCCGGCAAGGGACTGGACTGAGCGGGAAGAACGGCGCAGGACATTCTGGATGGCATTTGCCGAGGACCGGTACGCCAGTATAGGCACTGGGTGGCCGATGACCATCGATGAGAGGGACGTTCTCACCAATCTCCCCGCATCGGAAGAAGCCTTTGAGAAGAGCAAGCCGGAGCAGACTACCTCGCTTTCCGACGCATTCAACCCCAACGGCGCAGAGAAGCTTTCCGCATTCGGCAGCATCGCCTTGATGGCGGCCCTCTTCGGGCGCAACCTCGTGCACCTTCACCGCCCCGATGCCAATGAGCTCGATTCCGACCTCGACGGCGAGTTCTGGAGGCGGCATAGACAGCTGGACAATATATTGCTGAACACGTCGTTATCGCTACCTTCGCACCTTAAGGTATCGAACGGAAACAACAGCCCGAATATTCATAGCCCGAATATCGTGTATGCGAATATGAATATCCACACCTCGACTATCTGTCTGCATCAGGCAGCTGTATATAAAGCAGATAAGAATCACCTCCCGGCGTCAGTAAGCAAGGAGAGTAAGATGCGCTGCATTAATGCTGCGAACGAGATCGCGGGTATCATGCGCATGATCTCCCATCTAGACCTGTCAGCTGTATGCTCCCTTCCTCTCCACCCGAAAGAATACAACGAATTCTAACTTTCACAGATGAACCCCTTTATCTCCTTCTGTCTCTACGTCGCTGCGCGTGTCTTTGTGCAGTACCTCAAGAGCCGACCAGAGGACAACACCACAGGCGACGCGCTGCGCTTCCTGCTGGCTGCCATGAACGCAATGAAAGCCAAGAACCCACTCACCGAGTCCTTCCTCGTTCAGCTTGACGTCGACCTCGAGAGTCTCGGACTGCGAGATCCAAAATACAAGGCTCTTATCAACGGACACTTAAATGTAACCCTCCCCAATGCCCACATTAAAACTCAAATACTAACACCCCCCAGAATCCTCAAGCACAAATATTCAAGGATCACCACGGTAATGGCACCGACCCATGCAACTTCATGAAGATTGTCGACACCAGCGCGCAACCCTCCTCCCCAACCCCCTCCAC
>JPKC01000367.1:0-10624 GCA_000750925.1 Pseudogymnoascus sp. VKM F-4518 (FW-2643) | reverse complement strand
AAGGGTATTCTTAACTTCGATATTACTTTTAGAGCTTGTTAGAATCTGCGCAGCTCCTTGCTTACACTGATAACTTTTAGCTTGCTTAGTAGGGGCTGCTTTTAAAGTCTTAAGAGCGTCTTAAACAGCAATATTAATAATATAGGCTATACATTGTATGTCTCCTTCCTTAACTCTAAACGTCTATAGCTGTTGTGTTGTCACTTCTTAGTCTCTAGCTATTTTCTTATATTCTGTAAGCATAACAGTATTAGCTAAGGCGTTGTCTCTTATATAGGTAAAGACAGCTCCTATAATACCTATATTGTCTATTACAATTGCTAATTGTTGAGCTAGATATTCGCTGCTATAGATAGGCTCTTAAAGATGTACAACGTTAAGTACTTTAGATTTCTATTGCTATTTATCGTTAATCTAGTGTACTGTAATAGCAGCGTAGTCTGTATAATTCTATGCAGACCATGCATCCGTCGTTATTAATATCCAGCCTCCTCTCTTAATATAAGAATTGAGCTTAAGTTGTAGCTAGCCTTAGTGATATAAGAACTGCTGCTGTAGTTCTTAGTGTAGCGTACAAGCTGATATTGCTATAGTTGTTAGGCTTAAGAATTGAACTAATTCATAGAACGAATAGCTTTTAACAAGGCGTATCGATAGATTATTCAATACAACAAACTGTAGTAATAACTCCTTATACTTTGAAGGATTACTAGACTGCTTTAGTATAGCTAATAGGCGTAGGTTAAAGAACGACGATGTACTACTTAATGTACTACTAGACAACTGTCTATTCTCATTTTTAAGGGCGTATGATACTGTTAGATGCTTTAAGGAGTAATGCTTCTATAAATTACCTGTCGACGACTGCTTTAGTCCTTGTAGCGGTAATGAATATCTACAGTCTAGTTGTAGGCATACTATCTTTATAGTTGGAGGCCGAGTATTAAGTAATTCCCGACGATATAAGCCCTTTGTAAATAGCTTCGACGAAGTCAGTAGTAGTAATACCCTTAGATGTTGAAGTATATTAACTAACGATCTATTAACTGCTTCAACTGAAGGCCAAATAGGGGTAGGTTGAGGTATAAGATGTAGTAACGATGGCTCTTCTATTTGAGAATAGCTCTTATAATCTGACGGCAAATCTAATAACTCCGAGTCGCTCATCGTTACAGTAATCGTCACATTATGGTATTTAGACTGGTATTACAGAATCAATTCTACTACGTTTACTGTGTGGCCTTGGCTATTCTTGGCTACTCTTGGCATTATCCGTAAGATCCGGATATATCCTCAGATCCTAAGGATAGGTCAAAATTATGACGGATAGGATATATCCGGATCAGTATCCGGATCGGGTCGGGTCATTCACGATCTGTGCCGAACACTGCCTTCGGCTCGTCAGGGTTTCGGGGCTGCCCCCGAGGCCTATATATATTGTACGTAGGTCCGCAGGAAGTGTAACAATTCAATTGATCTATTTACTCTATTTACTGTGAGGTTTCCTATCCGTTGTGCCAAAGACAGAAGTTCCGGACACAAGACACCATATAATTCGTGTGTGCCCTCGTATTCCGGTACTTCTTCCAACACAAATACAAAATAGTTTAGAAAACAGGCAAAACAGTTCGTCTACTGTAACGCAACTTGGTTAGCCATCCTGGGCCAGAACACTGATTTTGCAAGTATCGGCGGAAATCGTCATATATAGGGCCCAAACCAATACGCCGTTGGCCCCGTGCTGATCCAGGTTGGTGGCAGGTCGCTGCGCACGTTCTTTCCGTTGTCGGGCATCCGTTCAAACAAGGGCACAACTGAGAACGCGACCTCCACAACGTTTTTACGCACTACATTATCACCCTACATCCAAACATGATGCCCGGCCTTTCCCACCTGAAATCCGCCTTACAAAACTTCTGGCGCAATGGGTATGAAGAACCACCTCAAGAAATAGTAAAGCCAGATGTAGACAACTACGGGCTATGTCCAGGTTGCTCTAGCCTTATCTCCTCTACACGCCAACCCCCCCAGAACCGCATAAATTCCGACTTGACCGACTTGCATGGTATTAGTCCTCTTATACGGTACCGCTTGGAACCTAATGATTGCCTACTATGTCCCCTGCTCCTCTACACCTATCGGCAGTCCCTGCCAGAAAACGATACTGTTATATCAAATGGTTACATAGAGATGGTCGAGTTCTCCCTTCTAGGTGACATTCTATTAAATATGGGCATGAGCCTGACACTAGACTCAGCTACTCTTGCGGGAGATACAACATTTATAGCGGTTACCAATGTGCTGCCGCATGACAAAATTTTTGGCACGAGATGGGATGTGATAAGCATGCAGAGGAACCTGAAATCGTTCATCGCTCTATATCCAGATGAGGAAGAGGACTTAAGTCTAGCCCAGACTAAAATTGTGTCTGTCCAGGACGTGTCCTTGATGTTTGACCCGGTGCCGGTGATGGAATGGTTAGAACGCTGCCAAGTAGAACACTCGTACTCCTGCTCGAGCAAGTCCGAGCATTTATCAAACACCCTCAGGTTGGTCGACTGTGTCGAGAGCCAAATATGCCGACGCAGCTGCTCAAGCCATGAAGGTGTGTCGAGATGTAAAGGAATGAGACTCTGCACAATCGAGGTGAGCACGGCCTGCCTTGAGAAGCCCGGATACGAGTACCTAGCGCTGAGCTACGTTTGGGGCGAGACTAAACCGGCAAAATGGGAAGGCGATGAATTTGCAGATCCGAAGCCTCCATCGTCTGTCGTGCTCGGTCCCAGCCTAGTCGACGTTGCAACAACTATCGCAGACGCCATCGAAGTAACGACAGCCCTAAATCGACGATATCTCTGGGTCGACCAATACTGCATCGACCAGGAGGACACTTCCCAGAGGCAGGAATCGATATCACAGATGCGACGTATCTACAAGAAGGCAGATGCTGCACTCGTGGCGGCCGCCGGCAAGGATGCTAAACATGGCCTTCCGGGTATGCATTCGCAGATGAGAACTCGGCCACAAACGCTCAAGGTCGCGGGTGTGACGGTCCGTTGTGTTCCAAGCCTACCTCAAAAGGATATTAAGTCATCTGTATGGGCCACGCGCGGATGGACGTACGAAGAGGCATTTCTGAGTCGTAGAATGCTGGTGTTTCTAGACGATCAGGTGTATTTTGAGTGTAATGCGGCACACTCCTGCGATCGCATCTCGGCTTCACCAGGCGTTGCTCTACTTCCTCTCTTTGGTACCACAGAAGACGAGCTAGTCGCGTCATTATCCCAAGACAGCAAATCTTACCATGACCTCCAGAGATGGTATGGAAATGTGGGCTCCCAAGGTCCTGAAGGCCACCAGGGCCTTCTTGTAATGGTCTATTTTTTTATATGTGGATTCTGTGATGGGATACACCAGCCCAACCCTCACCCATGAATGGGACTCGTTGAACGCTTTCGGCGGAATGATAGAAAAATTCAAAGACAATACCGGAACCCCTATTCACCACATATGGGGAGTGCCCTTCGCCAGAAGCCCGATAATCAGTTCGGACTATGTTCGCTTCTTTGCAACGGGTCTTTCCTGGATCCACAAGAGCCCCAAGCCTAAGATAAGGGCCCAGGACCCTGTCCATACAACTACTATCAGTGTGACGTTCGCTTCTCGCAGATCCAAGTTTCCCTCGTGGTCGTGGGCTGGGTGGAAGGGCGAGCTTTATTTCTCGTGTCGTGGGCAATCTGCCGGACCCAGAATTCTCGAGAACGTTATCTGTCATGTATCGTTCAGAGATAGCGATAGTGGGGTGATCAGCCGTTTAGAGGACATTGTACAGCACAACAAATCCAATCGCGCAGCGCCACAGTATTCACGCACTCTCATCCTCGAGGCGCCTGTGATTCCATTGAAGGACTTGCTACGTAATGACGCCTACGAAATGAAGTGATATTTCACCTTGATGTCAAAGATATCCAGGATAGTCCTGAATATTGGAGGAGGAAACTAACTAAAGGTAAAGATATTCAATGTGCCTGGCTTGGTAAATTTCCCGACTATAGTATAGGTCTTGTGTTGGCTAGAAATAAGGAGGGAAATGGAAATAATAGGAAGACATATTATAGAATTGGGGCTGTTGCTATTATGAGCGGCCGAATCAACGACAATGCTTTTAAGAGATGGCATTTTAAGACTTTTGAGATAGAGTAGGAGACTTGTTAGCAGGGCAGCTGTTGCTGGACGCTTCTTTGTTGATCTAAGCTACTCAATATCCGCTGGTAGGTCATCCTTTGAGTAGCCTTATAACCATTGTTGTACGTACTTCGAAAAGGTCGAAGGACATAAATGGCGACCAAAGAAGCGCTGTGTGGTAGCTAGCGATGGTGAGGGTATCATGAAAAAAAGCAAAATAACCAAACAATTCTCAAGAGCAAAGGGAAGATGAGGGGTAGGATGCAAGGGAAGATGACAGGGACGACGGGAGAGTGAAGAGAATAGAGGAGCGTGTGGACACCAGGCTGGGAGTGGGCCTTGCGTCGACATGATGTCCAGCTCGTCTGAGCACGGAGAACTGAATCATAGCATCGGAAACCTACTAGGGACGCCCAACAGTCCAGGATCTGAAAACTAGAAACAAAACGTTGTGTTGGATTCTACAGAAAAGGAGAACGAAAAACAGGCGGCTGCTTTTAAGTGGTGGCGAAAACTGAAAAATGTGGTAGTAAAGCAGCTAGGCCCACTAATATATATCAGAATACGGCAATTAGATAATATCAAATCGGCATCACCTGTTGCCCGCTGTTATGTCTTTCAAAGTCTTCTGTTGGGCGGTGGTGGAAGTATTTATCTCGGCACTCTTGAGATGAGATATAATGTTTCGACGTCTAGGCCTTGCACTACCGATTGCTTACAGGGCGCTAAACCATGCAGAAAGGCTCATTGTGTTCAAGGCGGGCAAGGCGGGTAAGGCATTTGCCGTTGATGTGTAACTTGAGAGATTAAAAGTAAAGGATGCGTGCGCTTCATGGATCCTCATAGATGGAGTCGATAATACGCATGTAATTGTCACATACAACTATTCTCGCTTACTAAAGGCGGCAAAGCTTGCGCTAGTATTAACTTTATAGTAGATAGCTGCCGATCTGATACACTTGCAAAATTTCCCCGCAAAAGGTACTATAGAGTTAATACTAGCGCAAGCTTTGCTGCTTTTAGTAAAGCGCGATGTAAAGGTAATGCTTAGTATCTCTAACCGTCAGGGTAGTTTTAAATCTTACGACGACGGAGACAACTACCATTTCTGGCTCTGCCCGCCGTACAGTGTTCGATGTTAGGCGGGGTAAGTTGGTCACAGACCCTCCAATTTCAGAGGAGTTTTTCTATCCATCTTTCTATGCCGACGGTCTTGTCTCCAGCGCTCTAAATTGCCGATTTAATTGCCGACTTCGGGGTATCCCTCCTCCACCTTTTGGAGGGATTCCTACTCTTCCTGCTCCACTGAAGACTGTCACAAACTGGGGGGACAACCCAAGTAATCTGCAGATGCAGGTCTATAAGCCTACAAATGTCGCTCAAAACCCAGCCGTCATTTTCGCGGTATGTTTATTATGATCTTTTTATTCTGAGCTATACGAGAGATGAACATTTTAGACTGACTCGACACTTAGCTTCACTTTTGCTTTGGGTCAGGCGGCCTGTACAATATGATGACGAAGTACTCATCACTAGCTGACAAACACGGTTATATCGTTGTTTATCCTACCAGCCCTGATGAGAACGGCTGCTGGGACGTCGCATCGAAGGCGGGTCTAACCAGGAACGGAGGCGGAGACAGCACTGGCCTAGCCAACATGGTCCAGTTCGTCAAATCAGAGTATAATGCTGACCCAGCCAAAATCTTCGTCACCGGTTCCTCCTCCGGCTGCATGATGACCAACGTTATGATTTCTCAATACCCCGACCTGTTTGCTGCTGCGACCTGCTACTCTGGTGTACCCGCGGGCTGTCTCGCCGGCTCTCCCAGCTCCAGCCCCATCTCTTCGGATCCTGCGTGCGCTAAGGGTGATATCATCAAGACTGGCGAACAATGGGCTCAGATTGTGTACAACATGGATCCAGGATACAACGGCAAACGACCTAAGTTTGCCACCCTACATGGAACGGCCGACACTGTTGTCAATATCAAGGATTTGGGGGAGCAAATTAAGCAGTGGTCGACTGTGTTCGGAATCAATAAGACTTCTGAGCACCCTAACACGCCTCAGAAGGGATACACGCAGCTTATCTTTGGTGACGGAACCCAGTTTGTGGCGTACTCTGCAGATGGTGTAGGACACACTGTCCCTGTTGATGAGAACTTGGATCTCGAGTGGTTTGGCATTATCTAGGCTGGATCGAGGCTGGGTCGTGTTGGTGGTGATAGATAGGGTTGCAAGGAGAGCTTTCAGTTTCGTCTCTTGGTTATCAAATTTAGATATATCAAATGGGGATTCTATGTTGGATCAAGAAGAGATATGGTATTTACACTCATTTCAGTAATGGCTGAGTCGACCAGCTTTACTACAAATCATACCTCAACTATTATTTCTATAGCTTCTTACTGTCTCCGCCTTCACATAATCGTCAGTCGATTTGCTCACAGCGAAGCGCGTTTGCGATCACTAAAATTTGCAAGTACCATTACATAATACATTGTATGTAAAGGTAAATTAAATCAATTCTCATATTAACGTTCTCGCCGCTATCACTTGCACTCCCGCTCCCGCTCCCACTCATGGCCCTGTTCTCAGCTCCTTCTCTTGCTTTGGCCTGGGTCTGGAATTGGGTTGCGATCCACAAGAGGAATAGGTTGGCAAGCTTTCCAAAGAGCCGCTACCCTCTTCTTCCAGAGTCGCTCTTCTTTCCGAGCCTTACTCCTAGCTCGGTGCAGCTGCTTACAAGCTTGAGTGGCAGCTTTACGGGCTACTCGTGCTTCTGTAGGAAGCTGTTTCCACGCTTCCTGTCCAGCTTTATGGGCTTATATAGCCCGGGCTTGCTAGGCTGTAAGCACGCCTCCATCTTGAAGGCGTGCCTGATTCGATTCCACTAGATCAACCAATAGCGGCCGATTGGCTCTCTCGCTGTGCTCCAGCGTACCGGGGCTACATACATGTGAGATAGCACAGTATCGTGGCATGTTGGCGGGATCCCCATGTTCAAACCGGATGCCATCGTGGGGGAAACTAGGATTATGCCACTCGCTGGGGCAGATGCGGGGATTCTTGGAGTGCAAGAGATCGTGGACGGAAAAGAGTCGCAAAGCTCCCAGGGTGCCTTTACCCCCATAACTCCAGAGAGCTTTATCATTTTCCGCTGCCTTGAACAGGTTCGACTTTGGTCGTGGCTCTCGGGCGGGTGGTGAGTTTTGCCCATGGGGCGAAAAGATTGATTTATAAAGAACTATATTATCTTTCGGCATGGCTAAGTGACTTTATAAGCTAGACTTGAGACTTGAGCTTGGTGAACTATATAGTAGGTCTATATATAACTAATTGCCGAGTCCTCCATTTGGTAAATTGTCTTTGTTACATAGCTGACCATGCGTGCAGGCGTGAAATATCAAAGATGACGAGCCTTTGTTAGATTCTAGAATATCACAAGGCCTGTCTTGAGCAACAGGTGCAGTAATATGGCGGTTGCGTCCATTCTCCAACACATATGGTGATTCAGACGCTATCCCTTTCAAATTTGATGTCATCGGTCGAGGTTTGACGAGTACGAATATTTGATATTTTCTAGATGGGTACTCCCTTCTTGGAGTTGCAAAAGTGGACATATTTATACATATGTAGCGATAGAGTAACCCGCTGCCAACAGTTTAGAAAGAACTACAAAAGCCACGAGGTTCGTCACTAGTGATGGAGCTAGCCAGCCATCGACTGTTCATCTAATAAACCTGCAAATCTGGCCCCATCACTCCCTCGCTCGAGGCCATATTACACTGCCTAAAAATTCTCACCTCATCCCTTGCAAAGGCACCCACAACCGTATGCAACAACCCTTGGTTATGAAACAACACTAAATCATCCTCAACCCAGTTATGCGGATATATATACTTCGGGGCAATAGCAGGTCTCTGAAGACGATGTACTATCTCTCTCACTTCCTTGAGATCGTTCATAACGGTGCCGTCAGCAAGATGGATAGCCTTTACAGCCGAGGGATGAATCTGCAGTGCAAGCTTGCCGGTGACACGGTTCTTCCAACACATAGGCAGAATCTTGATCTTGGATTCCTCGATGGGTGGTAGATCTGATAGTGGAATTTCTTTGTCTTCCGAGAGCATGCCCAATCCGTTAGATCGGGATGCTGCTCCACTCATCCATATGTAGGGATGAGGTGCATATTCGATTTTGGAAGTCCGCGCGAACGCCTTGTCATGTTCTGAAAAAAGGTCGTACATCTGGTAGCCGGAGACGAATGCTGTAGTGCCGAGAGGAACTTCCAGCTCATCTCCCGTGCCATCATCGTACCGGACTGTCTGATGGCGACCCTGCGGCACTTTTACTGCCATTAAAGAAGTCACCTTTGGAGGGTTGAGGTCGTAGAGTGCGGCGTCTATATGCCACCGATAAAATCGTGTAAAATCTAGGTCATCAGACTCTGGAATGGCGGTCTTATGGAACACTTTGTGGTGTGGGTGCTTTAAGGTGATATTCTCTAAGCCTTCGTAAAATTCGACAAAGCCGTTGCCGATAACTTGAACTTGTGGCTGATGAGGGATAGTCTAGTAGATATTAGATCGGATGTTCTATTGAGATATATATCTATCATTGTACCTTAAGGTCGGGATGTAAGACACTGCGCTTTGCATCTAGTGTCTTTCCATGACTGTAGTTGGAGCTTGCCAGGTCGAAACGACGCGTTAAGACATATTGGGCATGTGGCGAGAGGCCTGCTTGGCCCTCAAACACAACAATCTGGTTCTCAAACAGGGCATTTCTAACGACCTCAAAGTCTGCATCTGAGCGGCTTTAGTAATAGTTCTCGGGAGATAGCAGGTGAGATATTTACCCGTGAGATTTTCGATATCGACACCTTCGATCTCAACCCCAATGTCCACAGCTGATCTACTATGTTTCTTGATTGGCTTAACGGAGAGGCTACCAGCTGCCATTTTCTGTTCCTAGTTTTCTGTTTCTGTTCCTAGAATTAAAATCGACCGACGCGTAGTGCCCTTGTCATCTTATCGAGGGGAGCAAGAGCCAGCTTTAAGTTGTTCTTGTAGGAGAAGAAGCTCGAGTGGTTGATTATCGGGAGACTCCGCTGTCTAAGGAGAACGGCCGGAAGCAGCCGGCGGTCTTAGTTATGTACAGGGTTAGAAAATTAATTATAATCATCATTATTAGTTGATAATCATTATCATGATCATTTATAAAGCGCAATAATCATCATTATAACCTATAACGTATTTCACAAGCGAGTGAGGCACACAAGCGAGTGAGGCACGAAAACACCAGAACGCATAAACTTGATTACAGTCAACTATGCCACCACCAACACAAGCCCAATACTCTGATAAAGAGGATAGAATACTAATAGCTATCCAAGCAATTAAGCAAGGCCAGATTTAAAGTGTCCGGGGTGCTGCAGCATCATATGATATAGACCCAGAAACCCTCCGCCGACGAATTCACAGTATGCCTACACGACGCAACTGTACCCCTAACTCACGTAAGTTGACTCTATACAAAGAGTCAGCTCTCGTTCAGTACATCCTCGACCTAGATTCATGTGGATTTCCGCCCTAGCTGCAAGCTGTACAAGAAATGGCCAACCTTCTACTCTCTGAACGAGGCGAGTGTAAGGACACAGGGCACCGATTCACGACAAAGAGCATATGGGAGTGCGAGTCGGATGGGTTTCGGTACAATCCTATAGGTCTACTACGAAGGATACAAAAAAGATGAAGAGGGAACCCTATTGAGTCTATCCCCCTAAATACCCGCAACGGGTCCGGCTCAGTAATCTAGCGCTAACCTCCTGCAGTCCCCGCCTGTAGGGCATTTGCTATCAGTCGCTTACCTAGTCCGCAACAGCCCCGAGTCTGGTTCGTAAGGTTGACTGTCTGTAACATCCCCAAATGTCCTAGGAATGTCAATGTAGTAGGAGGAATCCTTACAGCGAGAGCCCACCCTAGCTATAAGCTGTACAAGAAATGGCTAACCTTCTACTCTCTAAACAAGGCGAGAGCCTTGTTAGAAAGAACTAGACTACTAACTTCATTAAGCGTTGTATAGAAATTAAAGCAAAGTTTAGTTGGAAGTACAACTATAAACGAGCAAAATGCAAAGATCTAAAGATAATTCAAGAGTGGTTTTCTCTTATATAAAACACAATTGTAAAATATGGTATCTTAAAGTAGTATATCTACAACTTTAATAAAGCAGGTTTTGTAATAGGAGTTATTGCTACTGCAAAGGTAGTTACAAGCTTAGAAGCAAAGAGCCGTCTAAAGACTATACAGCTAGGGAATAGAGAGTAGGTGTCAATTATCTAAGGTGTCAATTTGTACAGATAGGCACTCCTGCCATTTATCATTTTCAAGGCATAGAATCACCTCTTAGCTTAGTATAAGGACTTAGGATTGCTA
>JPKC01000365.1:0-79653 GCA_000750925.1 Pseudogymnoascus sp. VKM F-4518 (FW-2643) | reverse complement strand
GGGGGGGGGGGGGGGTATATCCGCCGTGAGTGGGTGTGCGTGGAGATCTGTAGGCTGGATGGCGATGGATGAGTGGATTGTGGGTGGTGAGGGCGGCGCGGCGGTGACAGTATTACGCCGCGACAACAGCAGCAACCCCCTCCCGCGCTGAGATTTCCAGTATTCAGCATAGCGTGGTATACGAGTGCATAACACCATTGACGTCCGCGCCCACAGGGTTGGTCTGTCTTCGGGTAAAATTGTCGGTCTGGTTGGTCGGGCATGGATCAGCGCGGGACGGGTGTTTTATAGTATGGGGAGTGTAGGAAAGGAAAAGGTTTGGGGGGAAGGAGAGGAGGAAAGGGGGTCAAGGGGATGGCTTGGTACACATATCAGTCGGAATACAATGTCTTCTATCTCCTTACCTTGACTCGCGCTCGGGGGAGGGAAGGGATATCATACACCGCAGCTCCCTCACATCCAACAGCTAGCAGTATATAACCCCCCTCTTGTAGTAAACGAAACAAACGCGAGCAGCAGATGATCAAAGCAATATAAAGGATCACAGGGTGGAGATTTGAGTTCAACAAGTTCAGGTGTCGGTAAAAGAATGGGGGCTGTGAGTAGACGGCGAGGGATGGGAGATGGGCGGGGACGGTGGGAGGAGCGGCGGTGGGGAGCGAGCGGTGGTGACAGTATCGCTGCGACGGTGACAGGCGGGGACATGGGGCAAGCCACGGGAAGGTCGCCTCGTCTGGATGGTTGCTCGTTTAGTTGGGGTAACTTGATTTATCTCTTCACGATCTGCTTGGCTCATCTCTGTATCATCGAGAGGTGGATTTCTCCTCGACGGTTCTGCGGGGGGGAGCAGACAATTTTCTTGGCTCTCTAATGTAGATTTGTTATTGAGTGATACGTTTGGGGAGAGATTGGGGGGGATATATGGGCGTTTGTAGGAGGAGGGAAAGGACAAGGAAGAGAGAATATAACGGCTGATGGGGATGGATGATACCGTAGCCACCACTCAAGACACAAAAAGTCTATATCCCCTACCCACCCTCTCCGGTGCTTGACTTGTCCTCGCAAGAAGGAAAGGGGCGTATCACCCACCCCAGCTCCCTCACACCCAACAGGTATATAACTCCCTCCCCCCCCAATCTGCCCCAAAGTAAACGCAAACATCAACGTATCGGACAAGTACAAGAGATTTATGTTTCGGTAACGCCGCCATAGTGTCTGTGGCGCTGTCTGTGGTGCGGGTGTGGACGGGGACTGGGGAGTGGATGTATGGTCTGGATAGGGGGTTGATGGCGGTGGTGAGGGTGGCGGTGGTGAGGGTGGCGGTGGTGAGGGTGGCGCGGCGGTGAAAGGGGCGGTGACAGTATGGCCGCACGGTGACAGCATCGCAGCGGTGGAGTTAGGAGGTAGTTGGGGGGGAATGTCGGAGGGGAGAGAGCGTCATTTCATTCCCACGCTTCCGCGCAGATGCCGGGTCGAAAGGTCGGTGATAAATCAGATCTAGGGAAAGCGATATCTCCTCTTCAGCCTCTATATCATGGCAAGATATCACCTTGTACTCCGTGCCGAGAACGTATTCTAACTAGCACTCCTTGACCGGCCAAAGCGCGTTTAGCCTCTTTCTGAACGCTATCAAGTTCAAGCCCTGTATGACTCGAAGGTAAGACGGCAACATCAGCGCATCCCACCCCACTTCTTCGAACCCCTTCATCTGCGCCTGGCGAACCTTACTTTCGATGGGACCATCTACTCTCCATCTTTTGGGCTCGTTAGTGTTCGTTTCTGGCGGCTCTTCTCTGTCGGTCTCAACTTTTGTCCGGTGGCTCTTCACTCGGCCGCTACAAATATGGGGCTTTGCGGGAGTAGTGGGGTGTGATGAGATGATACACCCTGGAGGGGTTGTGGGATGGGGGGGGACGCAGGGCGCGGGATTAGACTTTGTGGACTGGAGAGTGGGGATAATGACTGGATGGATGGATGGATAGACAGTCTGAAAACGGAGGGGATACGGCGGCGGCGGTACGCTCCCAAGACAACACCTGAGAACTCGGCAAGTGCTATTCCACATACTGCTGCTACCATTGCAAACCAGATCCAGTCCATACAGACCAATAGTCAGCATGCAAGATCATTAAGTCTCATGTACTTATGGGTATGGAAGCAGCGGAGTTGATAGGACATGGCTGTGTGATGGGTGACACACCAGCAGTATGACGAACAAGGCCAAGCAAGTTAAATTTTCCCCTGCGAAACCAATCCCAGGAGTCTTTGATATTCAGGCGCGAATTAAAACGCTCCAAGGATACCTCGACCCGGCCAATCCTAACTACGAGTCAGAGCGACAGCACGATAATATTCGGGAGGCGATAAAAGCTCTACGGGGAGGGACAAATTCATGGCATCCAGCGCACTACAATAATCGATGGCAAAATTGCGCTCTCCGAGGATGGTGATGGGGGGGGCTACGGTGGTAATAGGGAGGAGCGGCGGTGGGAGGGGGCGGTGATGGTGACGGGTGACGGTGACGGGTGACGGTGACAGCAGCACGACGATGAGGTTTCTGAGGTCTAAACAAAATGAACACACACCCCACACCCCCGTCCTCTCCAGAATTCAAACCGCAGCCAGCTCGACCTTGGACGTTCGAGAGTTCTCTTGCTTCTTTGTGGTGTTTCATGGCTTCTTCGTGGGTGGCCCAGGATAGCCCCTCGGCCATGCTATCAATCTCGAGTTTTATACAGGATATGGGAAGGGGTTGACGATTACCGGTCGGATCGGGGGATACTGACAATACACAGTAAGATGCAGTGCTAGGAATCGGGTCCTCGGGGGGTTTCGTAGAGATATCATTTCCTCGCCTCCTTTACACATTATAGTATAAAACCCCGCCCTTCTACAGGACTTGTAGAGAGGAAGAGGTGCAAAATCACCCATCCCCCTCACACCCAATAATATATGAACCCCCCCTCCGTCCTAAGTCAACCGGCGAACAAGGGAGTATAACACCGGCGTGAATGAGGGCCACGAGGGCGGGGACAACCCCAAGTCTGCATGTCGGAAGTGCATCCACCCCCCCCGAGTTGCTCGTCATTAAGTGCGGTGGATATGTTAATGGCAAACATCTGGGGTGGGCGCTTGTGGCGCTAGAGGGTGGAGGAAAGGGGCGGCGGATTAGGACTGGATATATGGATGGAGGGGTGGTAAGGGCAGCGCGGCGGTGAGAGATGGGTACGATGACGATGTTGCCAATGCCACCAAACTAGAATATCTGACAGATGTGGCGGCAGTTGAGGCTTCTGCCAAAGATAAGGAGACAGAGAATGCCAAGAAGGTCATCAATGCTGCCGAGGCAACCAAGGACTCGAAACCGCCGGCAGCAGCAACCAGGCTACTCGTTCCAATGCTACCAATCCAAGGCCGCCGAGGCAACCAAGGAACTCAAAACCGCCGGCAAAAATAAGTCTACTCTTTCTAATGCTGCGCTGGGCGGTGACAGTATGATACACCAGCGACAGCAGCGCGGCGGTGACAACAGCAGCGTGCGGTGACAATAGTGTTAATTTACAGGCCAAGATCCAAATAAAAGCAAAATACATACC
This sequence comes from Pseudogymnoascus sp. VKM F-4518 (FW-2643), assembly GCA_000750925.1. NCBI lineage: Eukaryota > Fungi > Ascomycota > Leotiomycetes > Thelebolales > Thelebolaceae > Pseudogymnoascus > Pseudogymnoascus sp. VKM F-4518 (FW-2643). Next base: position 76,057 of record JPKC01000365.1, on the reverse strand, counting down.
CATAGACACTCACCCCAGCAACATGCCACACCTCGTGAAGTCGTTTATTCTATGTTTGTTTTGTAGATAGTGCCGGATATCTCCCCAACCTTCGAGTCAACCGTATTCTAAACAGGATAGGGGGGGGTTATTGGTTAGCCGAGAAGGTGGGGTAGTTCATACTGTGTGTTACATACCCCTTCTCCCCCTTTGCCTCTCTCAGTGGACGCAAGCAGAAAGTCAAAAAAGGATGGACACGATGTGGTGCCTGTAGCACTGTCTTGGGAGTTTGGGGTGAGTAGTGCCTGCGTTGGAGGGGTGTGGGCTGGATGGCTTTGGATGGGGTGCAGCGGTGGGGAGGAGCGGAGGTGGGAGGGGTGGTGACAGCAAAACAGCGGGGGTGATAGCGCGGAGGTGACAGTATCACAGCACGGCGACGAGAGGCCTCAAATTCAAGTTGAGGCAGACATTCAGGACCAGTCTCGGTCCATCGCTTTGTTAAACCGTTGTCTGCCGTGATTCTCGCTGCGGTAATTGCCACTTCAATGTTCTCCAAGGGGTCACCCGGAAATGGAGGGACGTGGATCAAGCTCGCCATGGTTTCTGAATTGTCCGGCTCTTCCTCGTCTCCTTGTGCCTCCCAAAGTGATGTCCCCGCTCAACATGATATATCGTGACCTCTTCGACGGCACCTTGCCTTGCTCGTAGTACACATATTGCATTGATGGCGCCTCAACATTTCCCTCAACCGCGAATTTATACAGAACGCGAGAAGTAATTATGTACTGACGATTGGGGGGGTGTTGGTAAGAGACGTGGTGCTGGGAATTAGGTCCTCTGGGGCGTTCGTAAGGTTCAACTGGTATAAAATCACCCCCCTCCTCCGGTAAACATAACGCAAACAAACAAACGAACCAAATACATGTATGGAACGGTTCCTGTGGCGCCGTTGGGGAGGGCAAAGCTGTGAGCGGCTGCTGCGCGTGGGGGGTTGGGGGCGGATGGCGATGGCGATGGATTGGGGGTTGATGGGGTGGCGGGGAGGAGCGGCGGTGATAAGAGCAAGGCGGTGACGGGATTACGGGGACGGTGAGAGGGCCACAATTCCGGCAGTGACAGCAGCATACGCAACCCAATCCAAGATCCCAGCCTTTCCTATGCGCATACACTCCCAGCATGGCACATGTCCGGATGCGCTCAGGAGGCTCACTCACCCATCAGTGTTTTCGCAACAGCAAAGGCGGACTGCGAGATTTCCTTAGGTGGGATTTCCAGGATTCAATGTGTAAATCCCCACCGTAGCTTTAGGGGAAGGCCCTTCTCCAGAACAAGACGTACTGACCTCGTCGTCTGCGCGATACGTGTCTGGTGCCATGGTTCCTTCATAGCTGGATTAGTTGTCCCGCATTGGGCGGAGGCTAATCAAGTTTTCCTTCATGGGCTAGAGATCTGGTATGTATGATCAGGGGGGGAGTGGAGTATTAGTATCGAGGATTGATAGTCAAGGAAAGAGGGGTGGTAAGTTATAAGGCACAGGGTTGGGATATATATGGGGTCTCATCTCCCCTTTGCCTCGTGGGAAGAGGGGATAGAGGGGTGTGGGGATATCTAGGCGAGTTGGTTGGGTATATAAACACCCCATAGCAAAGGGTTAAACTCTGCTGCCGCTATCTGCGCTGTCTTTTGGGGGGTTGGTGTGAGCGGTGGCTGTGCGTGAGGAATTGTGGTATGTCTATTCCTGAGTGCTTGGTGGTGGGTGCAAGCAGTGATTGGAGGGAGGGGTGGTGACAGCAGGGCGGCGGTGACAGCAGTCCGGCGGTGACGGGCGACGGCGACAGCAGCGCTCACAACTGAGTCCGAGATTCCAAGTCCCAAACTCAAGAGGAAGTGCGCAATCCACCGTATCCGTACAGGATCTCCTGAAAGCAACAGTTGGGACTTATCCCGTGTTTCGATCGAATAAATTACTCACTGATGCGTGCCGCGCCACTCGTGTATGTGTGTTGTAGGTCTAGTTTGCGGGAGTTGCGCGAGGAAGTTGGAGAGGAGATAGTTAGTCTATAGTTGGGTCTAAGATGACGTGGGGATGATATTGAACCGTTTTGAAAAAGGGACGGAAGGGGTGTCTGTAGTTTTCGATATATGTGCATACCTCCATCATCCCAACGACCCCTTCCCCCTTGAGACAAGGACCGCCACCTTCGTCCCCTCCTCTCAACCACACAATATCCTGTCACGTCCGCCGCATAGCTACAGAGCAACACCTCGAGGAAACATGAACTGTGATACTCTCTACTGCAGCCTAAAAGAGGCTTTACGAAGTGAATTATGGTACAGTTCATTTCAATGACGTACCTTATTCGCCCATATGCACGTATTTGTATTCGTTTGGCCTTAAATCCGAATCCGTCGGACCCATCTAATCCGTCCGTCCTAATTAATCGCTTTAGGACACGGGAAACTTGGGGTGTCCCAACAGACCTCCCGGTCACTGCAAGGCTGACAATACATCACTGGATTTAAAATACTAATCGCCGAAGGATCGTCGAATTGTTGTAATTTGCAGAAAAGCCGCCATATTCACGCCTTCGGGGCCAGTCCTAATACCCTTGAGACCATTCGGACTTACCTTGAGATTGAAGGTAACCTGCAGGCCACAGTATCATTTAGTTGAGTGGCAATTCCTATAAGTATGCTCTCAAATCCTCAGGATAATGGCGTCAATCAAATCCTCTGTCGCTGATAAAATCCCCAAATCGAGAAAAAGTATCTCATACCAAGAAACTTCAACCAACCCGAGCTAGGATGTCTGCAACCAAGTACAACAAACTCACTGGCAAGCATGTTCTCATCTTCGGTGCAACATCTGGCATAGGCTTCGCCGTCGCTGAAGCTTCACTAGCCTCATCAGCTACCCTCACTATCACTTCCTCCTCACAATCCCGCATCGAATCCACCATCCAAAAACTCACCGCCTCCTTCCCCAACTCCCAAATCCGCGGCCACACCTGCGATCTCTCCGCCGATACCATCGAGGCGGGACTCAACGCCCTTTTCGAGAAAGTTGGCGCCGTAGACCACATCATCTACACAGCTGCAGATAAAATCGCCATTACCCCCGTCCAGGACATCACACGAGACAAGATCATAGCCGCTGGACAGCTGCGCTTCATTGCACCGATGCTGGTTGCAAAGGTTGGTTCGCGATACCTCTCTCCCGGCCCAGAGTCTTCAATCACCATGACTACCGGCATCGTATGGGAGCGTCCGATTCCCGACTGGACAATTGCTGCGGGCTACGCGGGCGGCATTTGCAGCATGGCGCGGAACCTAGCAGTTGATCTGAAGCCTGTTAGAGTTAATGTTGTGAGCCCCGGGCTGGTGGACACGCCATTCTGGGACGGGCCTTTGACGGTGGAGCAGAAGGAGGGTATGTTTGAGGCGTACACCGCAAAGCTTCCAACTGGGAGAATTGCAAATGCGGAGGATATTGCGGAGGCTTATATCTATTTGATGAAGGATTGGAATGCGACGGGACGGGTTGTCACTACTGATTCAGGGGCCTTGATTGTCTAGGATATATGCGCTATAGTTGCAAATGTTTAAATTATTACTATTCTCGTTAGAGACCCCCTGAACGGCATCCCTCTCTGCCTGCAGTGCCATCTCGTTTGTTTGCTGTTTTCTTTTGGGCTCGCGTGAGAGCTCTTCGTGTTCAACGGACATGATGTTAGGCTGTACTGGTCTACGCTCGTTTATGAGCGAAGGTGGCCGGGATGTAAGCTTGTACAAGGTGTGGCGTTGATAGTAGACAGCGATTGCTCAGCAGCGCGGTTTGGCTCCGGTATTGTGACATGGTCTATTGATATACAGGTTTTAAACCTGTCTCTGTTGCTGACTTTGTGGTGTTTTATATCCACATCTAAGTCCAGTCCTTGGAGTGGGAATGTCAATACTGTGGGATCGTTTGGCAAAGCAGATGAGAATGCCACTGTAGTATCCGTTGCGAGCGTAAAACTGTATACTTACATATAATAGACGCACGCAATTATCCAGATCACCTCCTTTCCATCTCCAAATTCTCTCATAAGACATCCTCCTCCCAACCCGCTGCAGCATCTCCCGCCCACGCATACCGTATAGCACCCCTTCGCTAAACCCGCAGAACAGTCATCACATAGTCAGTCTAAACATTGGGCGCAGTATTTGAACGGAAAAGGCATCGACAAGGTGCTGATCTTCAAAGAGGGCGTGAACCTAACTCTGCGGCTTCTCCATAGCGATGCATTTTGAGCCCGCACGGTGACAGCAGCGCGGTGGCAGCAAAAATGGAACGACGAAAGCGGGCGGCGGTAGCGGTAGGTAAGGCAGTGGTGGGAAGTGTACCTCTTCCAGACCAGCCTAACGGCCACATCTCACCCAGCCGGTAATATCTCTTTGGAGCAGTCTACGCATTGAATTCTTCCCTGATATGCCTCCCATATTTGGTATGATGCGTAGAGGTCTGATTTTTAAAGTCTTTATAAGGGTGGTCTGGAAGGATGGGAATGCCTCTGTATTTCTCGCTGATATACATACAAATAGACACCTTGATCATTCATACTATCCACCCCACTGTCTCCTCCAACCTCAATTCACCTCCGCCCTCTCCCCCCACCCCTCCCACCAAACCCCCATATTCCCCGCCACCACAAGATCCAACATCTTAATCCCCTCCCCAAACACAATCAACTTCCCCAGCTTCGCTCTTCCCCCCGCTCGTCCACCCCCGGCCTTCTCCCTCCCTAGTGACAAATCTGCTCCCCCATCCCTATCCCCACCATCCTCGTCCCCCGTCAAGGAGGCCTCATGGGCCAGATAACTCGCCGGAGCGTACAGCGGTGATGACGGGGCACTCTTCGGTCTCGTACGTGACTGCGATCGTGACTCCGGTTGTGGCAGGGCCCCCGGTAGCGCCCCGGGGATCCTCCTTGTCTCCCCATGCCTGTCTCCGTGCCTGTGTTTCGGCCTCGCGAGTCCAAATAGCGAGGTGGCAGGCGTGTTATACCGCAACTCACTCACCACGATGCCCTCTACCGTAGGTTCGCCCTCCGCGTCTACGGCGGGAAGCTCATGTGTACACCTCAATGCGCGGCCGGAGGGCGCGGTGGCGAAGGTGCAGGGTGTGGACCAGGGGGAGGGGAAGGTGTAGGCTTGTGGTTCTTTGGGGAGTGGGTGTGGTAGTGAGGTCTGATCGGAGGAGTGGGTGGAGAAGGCCGAATGTCCCCTGCGATGCCCGCGGCGTCGCACAGCCGTCACTGGTTTATCTGTGTTAATATCCCGCCTGAATTCCCCGGGGGGGTTGCTGAAGACTGTGTAACCAGGCGTTGTTAGGGTGACTACCACTGAAGGGGCAGAGCGTGGGGAGATCAGGAGAGACCCGATAGTCCATTGTGCGCCAGTGGGGGGGTCGCGCCGGATGAGAGTTATAGTGTACGGCTCCGCTGCCACGGGGTGCGTAGGTGAGTGGCTGCTGGGTGAGAACGAGGTGGCGGGAAAGATGGTGTCTGCTCGGCTACGAGCTAGGGAGGTAGCTGCCGCTGTGGGTGTGGTGGCAGCTGGGTAGGGCCGTGGTGGGAGGAGAGGCGCGTTCTCCTTCCCCTCTGTGGCCGGGACGCTGGCGGGAGTGGCGAGGGAGAGAGGTCGTGGACCGAGAGGGCGGCGGGGAGGTGCCGATGGTGGAGGCTTGAGTGGGAGTACGGAGATAGGGTCGTTGAGAGGGCGGCGTGCGGGTTTGGGAGGGGGAGATGGGGGGCGTGACGGCTCGAGGGAGGCGGCGGCGGGGAGGGCGGCCTGAGCTGGAGGTGGCGCTGTCTGGTCGGTAGTGATGATGGGTGCGGACGAAGTAGGGAGTGGTTTCCGCGCGATATGCGGCACGGGGGGGTGCGTGGGAGGCGTGGTGGAGATCTCGTCGATCAGGGCGGCATCGGAGGGGAGGTCACGGTGCAGGTAGTACAGGCAGGAAGCAACGTCGAGCTCTTTGAGGTTCTTGAGGTCTGGCTTGAGGGGCGTGAGAATGATGTCTGCGAGAGTGTTAGTAGGGGTTTGTTAAAGAAGGGCGAGGGGGTTACCTTGACTGCCAGGGACACGTGCTATGTATAAGACCAGAGGGTCACGTTTTGGCTCCGAGGGATTTCGGGGATAGCGGGGCGGGTTTGAGGCGATTTGAAGGAGGGAAGAGAGGGATTGTGCCTCTACTGGCGGATGCATCCTGGAGTTTGTTATATGAGCGTTGTGAGGGTGCAGTGGCGGAAGCAGCCCAGTTGTAGTGCCAGTCGTTGATTTTCAGTGCAGTTTTGTGAGAAATAAATAAATAAACAAACCCCTCTTAAAAAATGCCGTAATTTATGATTGTAAAATCGAAAACTTGACGCTGGGCTCAAAGTGATATACAAATGCAACGAAAGGAATAAAGTGAAACAAATATATTTTTTACAAAGTATGCCAGATCTTAAGTTGGACAATGCAGACGCACAGCTTGAGGCTGAGCATACCAACCAACAACAGGTTTGGGGGCCTGTTCTGTATTGGTGCCTTAAATACAAGGCGACAACATTACGGAGTGAAATATTTTGGCGGGCGCACTAACGAAATTCGAGATCAGTTTAGTTTATCGGTGAAGAACGCTGCACGAGCGGACGGAAAACGGCATCACCCAACTGCAACCTTACTCGAACTTTTGTAATTCGAGCAAGATCTTGCTGGGACCGACAATCCTTTCGATACTTGCCATTTGCAATAGCGATTTCACAGTTTTTGACATGGCAGAAAGCTCATTGCAGGTTTGTACTCGCTTTCCCCGCCATTTTTTCAAACCAAAAAGTTTCGGGGTTCTGATGAGATTGTGTCGCAAAACAGGATCGCCTGCGTGACCACGCCAAAGCATTCGACGGATTGCTCTCTCTGATTCCTGCAAAGTACTACTACGGGGAAGATAATAGCGTATGTCAAATTCTCCGCAAACTTTCTCGCAATCCAGAGCTCGCCTAAGACCAAACTACAGGACCAATGGAAGAAGAAGAAGCAGACTAAAGAAGAAGCCGCCGCTGCCAGGCGCGCAAAGTTAGATCCGGATTCCGCAAAGAGCGCAAAGGACGTCATGGACGAGCGAGCGAAGAAGCGGAAGCTCGAACAGCTCGAGGAAGAAGGCTCAGATATCGAGGGTGTCGAGAAAGAGTTGCCAAGGCAGGGTCTCAAACAAGGCGATGCCAAGAACAAGAAACAAAAAGTCCAGGACAAGGCAGATAAACCTAATGGCACAGCAAAGGCAGCAAAGGCACCAGCAGATGACGCTGAAGCAGCGAAGCAGGCCAGGATAGAGGCGAAGAAGCTGAAGATGCAGCTGAAGAAGGAGAAGGCCACCAAGAAGGCTGAGAAGCAAAAGGCGAAGAAAGCAAAGGTAGCTGAAAACAAAGTCGACCTCAGAGACGATGATGCTGAGATAGACGTCGAAGGGATTGTAGCGGAGGACGAGGTCGCCGACGAGACTGTGGAGGGAGACGAGACTGCCACAGGAGGAGATGAAATGCAAGACATCGAGATGGACGGAATCGTCGATGAAGTAGATGCAGAGAAAGAGACCTCGCCACAACCTACCGCTTCCTCCACCTCAACTCCTCAATCACCAACCTTCGACACCACCGACAAGCCATCCACCAACTCAACCTCCACCTCCACCTCCTCCGTCGTTCCCCCCACCAAAGCTCCGAAACACATCAAACTCCCCACCGACCCCGACCTCCTCAAAGCCCGCCTCGCCGCACGCATCGAAGCCCTCCGCGCGGCCCGCAAAGCCGACGGCCCCAACGGCGCCCCAGCCCGCAACAGACAAGAACTCATGGAGTCCCGCCGCAAGAAGGAAGAGCAACGGCGCGCCCACAAGAAGGAGCTCCGCAACCAAGCCCGTGCCGAGGAAGATGCCCGCCGCGAGGAGGCCCTTGCCTCAGTACGCGACTCCCCCGCCAGTGGCATCATGAGCCCAGCCATCCACACCGCTGAGGCGAACAACTTCTCGTTCGGCCGCGTGGCCTTCGCGGACGGCCAGCAGCTGACTGACGACCTGTCGACGCTACTGAATGCGCCGAAGAAGCGCGGACCACAGGACCCGGCGACGGCACTGCAGGCGGCAGAGAACAAGCGCCTCCGCCTCGCAGGGCTCGACGAGGGCAAGCGTGCCGACATCGAGGAGAAGGATGTGTGGCTCGCAGCGAAGAGGCGTGCACACGGCGAGAAGGTGCGCGATGATGGAAGTCTGCTCAAGAAGACGCTGAAGCGTAAGGAGAAGGCGAAGAAGAAGAGTGAGAAGGAGTGGGGTGAGAGGAAGGAGGGAGTTGCTAAGGGGCAGGCGATCAGGCAGAAGAAGAGGGAGGAGAATCTGCAGAAGAGGAAGGATTCCAAGGGCGTAAAGGGGAAGAAGGGTGGAAAGCCGGCGCCGAAAAAGGGAGGGGCGAAGCCAAAGTCGAGACCCGGGTTTGAGGGAAGCTTTAGCTCGAAGAAGAGGTGATGTGGGTTTGTAAGTAAGTGATGGGATACCGGTAGGGACATTATGGGAGTTTATAGGCATAGTGATGAATCAAGAAAGTGTGAATCGTCAAATTATTTTCTGTGATTGAGTGGATATGTGCAACACCATGCAATAATTAAGGCCATTCTGATCTGGTCACTGTACAAGACTGGTAAACCACATAAGGTCATCATAATAGTTGTCTAACGCCAGGTCGCAGAAAGCAACACTCAAGCTGGCTACGTAGGTATACACATCGAAAAGGAAAATAGTACTTCTTCTCCCTCCCAGTAGCGGCCAGGAGAAGCGGCACGCCCCTTCGCCCCATCCCCCGCTGCCTAATGCGTACCGAAACCTATAATGTTTTTCTCCAAACTATTTCCGACAAACAAAAATCGCTGCGAGAGACAAAAAACTTTCCATTAGTCGAAGGACCGAGCTGAGGAGTGAGTGTGGGGATATGGCTGGCACAAAAAAGGACTATCGATCCGACTCTAGAGGAGAGAGTCGAGCCTGGTGAAGACGCTGAGACACGCGGCGACGACCTCAAGCTGGAGCTCCTTATCTTTCCCTTCGTTGATTTCCTGCCAGGGGTTGTTAGATGGGGACCCTTGAAAAGGTAAAAATATCTCTGAGACAAAAAGACTTACATCCTGTACGACTTGGTTCAAGTTGGCTCCCACGCCTCCGTTTGTAGCTCCCGCGCGCTTTCCAAAAGGCCACTGGCTGTATTCCGCCAAGAGCTCGTCCACTTGCGCGAAGGCGCGTTCCCTGGCCTCGTGGCCGAGGGACGCCAAGGCATTCTCAAGGACGTTAGCTGCGTATGCGGCGCAGACCATAGAGATGGTGCGGATATTTCTGAACTCGAGGTTCTCTGGGAGCCATTGGCTCGCAGGTAACACCACGGTTCGCTGTGTGAGGACGTTTCGGACGCGTCGCCTTATCTCTTCTTTCGGTCCGCCGTCGGCGACGGGGTGTGTGGCCATATCGAAGAGGAGGAAGTTCTTCTTCTCCGTTCGTAGAATTCCCTTGTCGACAAGACCCTTCAGCAACCGCTCGCGGACTTGCTTCAGCTGGTAGCCGATCTTCATCAAATTCCAGGTTTCGCCTGCGGAAGCCTTGTCTTAGCAAAAAATAGTTAAATGTCGTGTCGCTGGTAGAACATACCGCTCATCAGGTCAATCCACGAGCTGACGCTCATCTTTTCGCTCGATTTCATCATCTTCAGAGCCTCGTCCAGCAAGACTTCGCCAGTAAGTGTGTCGTCTATAACTTCGATAATCCGGTCTGCCAGAGGAAATCTTCTCCTCGAGGAGTCCTTTTGCATGCTCACACGACCTCTGAATGCCAGCTCGATGACGATACATCCTCTAAGCGCATATGATATGTTATCGTTCCAGAAGGACAAATAGCCCTGTAACCCAAAAATCGTCAGTAGGAATTCATCAGCTTGGTCTGCTCGGTGGGTCGCATTACCTGCTTATCCTTGAGGCCCAACAGGAGAACCTCTTCCATCATTGTCAGCTTCGGCTGTTTACTCCTCTCGGCGCTCTCATTCATGTCCCGCGGGTCGAACGCAATCTTGTGTCCATTCTCGCCGCTCTCGTACGACGTTTCTGGCTGGTCCCTTGAGGATCCGGCTTTGGGCACCGGCGACGCAACGCGGCTCGAGCTGTTCTCGTCGTTATCGCCGCTTGCCGTGCCTCCGCCGCCGCCCCTCCGTCGCGTCAAACCGGATGACATTGTTGTGAGTGTTGGAGTGAAAATTATCGAGGAGTTGCGGTCGAGGAGGACAGGGGCAGGAGGTGAGCTGCTGTCATATGCGGAAGTTGCCCGACTCTAGCTCCCGTACACGACGATGGTGGTGTTAAACCAGTCCGGAACGCAGTATCCGAGTATGTACGACTTCAATGACCAATGCTTGGGGTTGTAGAGATGGATTGGGCTCCAATGGCGAGGGCGGTGGGGGGTGATAATATTCGGTGACCTTACAATGCAGGGCCCTAGGTAACACTTCAAGAAAGGTTCATTGATACAGCCCATGTTCGCTTAACCGCTTTGGGCGCCATCGACAGGCCAAAAAATATTCCCTGGTGATATTACTGTTTACAATCACGAGAGGATTCACATATTGATAGCAGAGAGCATGGGTAGCAGTTTGAGCAGGATTTCTTCTAAAGAACAGTTTTACAAAGTATCATTCAACATGCTATTATGGGCATGTCAAAAATATACAGCGACGCGCCCGGAGGCGCATCGGACACCCCTCCCCGTTTCCCAACATATCTCCTCCACCAGTGTGATTCAACGATCAGTGAGCTGTAATTCGAGTTAGTTATTGTAGGAGTAGAGTGTCGCGGAGTGTGACTGACCATCTGGCTGCGCAAGGATGTACTCAACGGCCTTGTCCACTATTCTGTTGTCAGTCCTGCATTATAAATCGCGCTTTCTCTTCATTCACATACCGCTGTGGATGGCATCCGCGTCCTTGTCTGGGATCTCGATGCTGAACTCCTAGTTTCCGTTAATATCGGGCCAGCCTCGGGTTCCGTCAAAATTTGCCTACCTCCTCAATTGCCATCACAACCTCAACCGTGTCCAAGCTGTCCAAACCAAGATCGTTGTTGAAGTGGGAAGTAGGTGTAAGCTATATATTGTGAGTTTATGCGCAGAAAAATCTGTTGCCTGGATATCGAATATACCTTAGAAGGGTCGGTGACCTTGAAGAACTTGTTAGCAACGAACGACAACTTCACGGGGATAATCTCAAGCTCATGAGCACTCACTTTGTCGAAGTTCTTTAATAGATCAACAATTCTTCCCTCAACCTCTGGCTTGGCAAGCCCGGCGGCAGCGGAGTAGCATCTCGCGGCGTTGAATACCGACGGGGCGTACTGGAAAGTTGGGATAGCCGACGCAGGACGGGTAATTGGGCCGGCTCTACGGACAGCTTGACTGGCAGCACTGCGTGCCGATTTGAGGAGAACTGTGCGGAACATTGTGGAGGATGTAGATGCCGGAGATGGAGATCTTAAGTTGGTCAATGGTGTCGGCTCGGAATGTTCGACGAGCTTCAATGGGCTCTGTCACTAGCATGCGCTAGCGGGAGATCACGTGTTATTTTAATGTTCTCCTTAAGATTGAGGGTGAGTAAGTTTTTATTAATTGTCTCTATAATAGTCGTAATTTTCGTTGAACAAACGCGAATTATTGTATTTACCGTATAAATAGTCTATGCATCAACCATTAAACATGGAATATATCGAAATATCTCAATGTCTCGTTGATTTTAAGGGTTAAGGGTAGAGTAATGGTGCAGCCATAACATAAAACCACGTGATACCTAACCCACCAAGAAATCCAACCAATCAGAACACACCCGTTCTGGGATTAGACATCACCAGCATCCAACTTCGCGAATTTGACGAACCTCAAAGCACAGCTACACGTCCACGCCCCCATCCCTCTCCTCTCCCCCCGCAAGCACAATGGCATCCACAAAGCCACTCGCAATGCTTTGCCGGCCATCCACCCAGCTCCTCCGCGCCTCGCGCACCTCCGCCTCGCCCTGGATCCAAGCCGCCGCGGCCTTCTCAACCGCCCCAGCCCGCTACGCTACCCCCACCGGCCCTCCGCCGTCGAAATTCAGACTCGCGCGCCCGGAGCGATGGAACGAGAGCAAGGTCTCTGCCCTCGACCAGGCGGGACAGTTCTTCCTGCTCACCGAGATGGCGCGGGGCATGTACGTGGTGCTGGAGCAGTTTTTCAGACCGCCGTAAGTTGCATCCCCTCGGTTGCCATTGGGACCGCAGATAAGGATGAGGTGGATTGAGAGAGCGAATGCTGATTATTTGGGGTGCAGATATACGATTTACTACCCTTTCGAGAAGGGACCGATCTCGCCGAGGTTCCGTGGAGAGCACGCCCTGAGACGTTACCCGAGTGGTGAGGAGAGATGCATTGCGTGCAAGCTGTGCGAGGCTGTATGTTTCTCCACCCTCCCAGTTGCGATGCAATATACTGACTGTCGTCTTCTAGATCTGCCCCGCCCAAGCTATCACCATCGAAGCCGAGGAGCGTGAGGATGGTTCGCGCCGCACGACCCGCTACGACATCGACATGACGAAGTGCATCTACTGCGGCTTCTGCCAAGAGTCGTGCCCCGTCGACGCTATTGTCGAGTCACCGAACGCCGAGTACGCTACCGAGACGAGGGAGGAGCTGCTGTACAACAAGGAGAAGCTGCTGGCGAATGGAGATAAGTGGGAGACTGAGATGGCTGCTGCGGCACGGGCGGATGCACCTTACAGATAAATGGAGAAGAAAACGAGATATGGAAAGAATTGGGTTGCGAGGAGGGAGAATGGGCGTTGCTTGTATATAAATGGTGGTTGTTGAGGAAGGAATTACATATCGAATGTAGTAGAGTTCATTTGTTACCCGGTGAATGGCTTCAAACACTTTTATCTTACTTGGCAACATCGAACGTGAAAAACTGCCCTATGTAGATTCTACAGGGCCGTAGCTGCTTAATTATTGGTATATGTGAAATTGGTTAACCACAGCTTTGGAGATTCTTGGTCCATTCTGGATATATCCCGTCAAAGAGGCAGGTTCAGAGCCCACAACCAATAGTCAATGTACTACATTCACGTCTCATAGCTCAGTGGTTTTTCTGAAGGATCTTAGTTATCTCCACTGAATGATCTATCTCTGCAACTAACCCCCAACACCTGAACCCGAGTTTGGTTCTCTCCTTCCCCATACCGAACCAACCAACAAAAAGTATCATAACCCCAGTGACGCCCACAAACGTACCATTCCACCAAGGTAGTTTATCGAAAAGTAAGTACAAGACATGAAATCATACAGCCCATCCCAATACCCATTCCTCACACTCAAAATCGCCTGCCGTCGTACAATAATGGAGGACGGAAACAGTCTTGCGAGCATTCAGATCTATAGAGTGAGAGGCGGGCAGCGCTGTTGATACCAACTGCGATCTTCATCAGAGGGAAATCGATGTGCGTCGAGCAGGGATCTCCTCGTCCAAATCCGAGTCATCAGAATCCGAGTTCGAGTCCGACTTTGCGGATTTATGAGTTCCATTCGTCTTCAGCACAGCCGGTTCATCTTCATAGTCGCTCTCCGGAACCTCGGGCCCACCAGAAGGAATGGCATTGCCCAGGGAGTCCACGCTCTCGGAATCACGCGCCATGCGATCGCTGAGCTTCTTCTTCTCCGCTGAGCGGCTTGTGTTCTTCAGTTTCGGCAGCTCCTGCCTTATCTGGTCATCGGCATCGCCGTCGGATTCTTCATCTTCGGACCTTATAATTTCCTCGCTGATATGCTTATTCCTCGCCTTTCTAATCCCCGTACCGTCCCTGAACGTGTCCTCGGTGGGATCCTGGCCGTTTGCATTTTCCAGCTTCTCCAAGAGTATCTCGATAATTTCTTGTAACATATAGGATTTGGCATTTGGAACCGTACCCTTAAGCTTCATAAAAGCCACCTTGAGGGGCCTCATAGCAAAGCGCCTTTGGAATTCTTCGTCGCCAATCTTCTTCCAGTTGATCTTCCCCTCCCTTCCCACCTCCGACTCCTTAATGCTGCGCAGAATCACCAACTTATCATCCAAGTCCATATGCTGCGTTTCCTTGCGCGCAAGCTTCTCGCGCCACGCCGCACCCTCCTTGAGCGGCGTGTCAACCTTATCCGTATCCCCGCGCCCATGCATGCGCCTCCATTTCTCGCGACACTGCAGCCGACTCCTCGTGCGATTCATCTTCTCGCTCACCATCTGCCAATCCACGAGTTCGACGTCATCGTCTGAGTCTCCATCAGGGATCATGCCCTTCTGCTTCAACTCCTGGATGTACGACACGCATTCAGCTACTGCCTTCCGCAGTTTCTGCTCCTCGGCATCGTTCCAGTAGACGGTAACCATGTTGTCACCGCAAATGAGGTAGTTCCTCCATCGATCACGACAGTCCTCCGGGTGTCTGTTGAGCCTTTTACCGATCTCCGTCCAGCGAGTAGGCATCTGCCTACACGCGTCCTTGAGATCCTCATCATCCTCCGGCGACCATTTCCCGCGCGCCGGGAAATTATGGAATTTCCGGCGACAGAACTTGATGATAGACCAGCGTTTGCGGTCTGGGAATTCCTCGCAGACTAGGTTGAACAAATCGTTGTGCTCCTTTGCTCCGCTATGGATCAAGCGGTTCTGCTGTTCTTCGGTGATGTCGTTCATCTCGCGGTACTTGAGCAGTTGGTTCTTGATAACGGCGAGGTCCTCATCAGTCATCCTACCGACTTGCTTACCATCGTCTGCAGCAACTGCGCGTGCAGGGGTTCGAGGTGCGCTGGAGCTCCCAGGTGCTTTCGCTGCGGCTTTTGTCTTCTGGCCCTTCGTCACTGGAGATTTGGCTTTGAGTGTCCTTTTGGTTTTCTTAGAAGGCGTCTCAACAGGATCGTCGTCGACAGGGAGACGGCGTTTACGTCTGCGAGTCGTGCTGGTTGGCTCTTCGCCCGCGGCATAGACACCAATTTGCGGCACCTCCGTGTTGGCGACCTCGAGTCTCTCTTGAAGATGGTCTTCGGAATCGCCGGTGGGGCCTGCTTCCGCATTCTGAGGTTCGACTACTACCAGATCCATTTCGTCTGCGACAGGGTTTGCAGGCGTATTCTGAGATTGAGTTGGATCAAGATCCATTTCGTCCTCGACGGGGCGAGCTTGCGAGCTCTTCGGTTTGGTAGCATTGACATCCGTTTGTTCCGCGGGAGAGTTTGATTCGGTTTCCTCCGCAGTTGCCTCCTCCCCGTCCTTGTGTTTGGTTTGCCCATTTGTCATGTTGACATCATCGTGCGTGGTCTTCTCAGCTGTAGTCGCGCTGGGCGGCACATTGACCGCTGCCCACGAGCTCGTAGGAGTTTGGGGAAGCTTGTCCTTCCCAACGGGCTCAGCATCAGCCGCTGTGGGGCCAGTGCCATTGCCACCACCGTCAGCAGCCCCATTTCCAGCGGCGGCTGCCTGCAGACTCTGACGCTTGGCCTTTGATTTCTTCTTCTTCTTTTTCGCTGCCATAGAGCTCGAAGGCGCATCTGCTGTCGGGTGCGAAGATTCGGGGACTCTCTCCACAGTGTCTGAACGCGGCAGTAGTACCGCCGCCGCCGAGCGTCCTATGGCCTGAAGACTGTGCAGAGGCCCAGACTGCGATGTTCTTCTCTCTTCCGACTGTAGCGAAACTCCGCCGCTTGTTCGATTCTTCTTTTTCTTCTGTTTCAGAGATGATGTGACTTCGGTATCCTTCCCTTCATCCTTCCCCTCCATCCTGTTCTTGTTTTTCTTCTTCAGCTGCTTTTTGAGCTTCTTGTCGGCGCGTCGCGCGCTATCGCTTTGATCTCCAGCGCCGTCCTCTGAGATACCATTGCCTATCTTTCGCCTTCGTTGCGGCGAATTGCTTCTCTCCTCACGCGCGTCGCGACTCGGTGGTAGGGCGGGAAGAGGGTAATCCCCCTCAACCCCGCCGCGGGTGCTCGAATTGTCGTCCATGCTTGAGGGGTCCTCTTCGATTTGTTGGACCTGGCTTGACTCCTGCCCCATTAAAGTTTGGTGCTATGCTCTTGTTTGGCAGCGAATGTCCAGAGGCTGAGGTGAGGTTCGTGGCGCAAGTGGCGGTGGTGGAAAGCAAAGCTTCTAAAACTAAAAGTTCGCGATAACAGGGGTTTCAAGGCAACGCGGGAGCATTTCATGGGGTGGACCACTCATTCTGCTAGCGCGTTGTGGACTTCTGTGGTGCTGTGGTGCACCAAATGCCAAAATCAACCTCACTTTGATTTCACATTTGCACGCGTTCTTTTTTTGTTTATTATATGCATATCAATATAAATTTGAACATGAATTTTACGACTACAGACTATGCTTTAATTTACATATATAATTGCTACTGAGAGTTGAAATTCGTTTGTTGATCACTCAAAGAGAAAATCCCTTAAATGATACCTTTTTCACGCGTCAAAGTGTCAAAGCGTAATAAATCCTACAAAATAAAGCTTAAAAACGAGTGAAGGAGCGTACTTTCACACCAAATTTACTCCGCTAATATAATTCTTACCTTCAAAAACCAACAGACTGCCATGAATTGCTTAATCGACTTGACTCTGTCTCCATGAAAGCACGTGGGGTTGATCAATTGCGGGTAGATAAGAGTAATCTTACATTTGGTACGCGTGTGGTTCCAATGTGCTGGCAATGGAAATGCCAAGTTTCCCAACCCGCGGATGAACACCTTTAGCACCATAACGAGTCCACAAAAGCACATACTGCTCAGCCACAATTCCCTTTTTTCCATTGCCCCTTACTAGAGCCTCATTCCGGCATTGAATTGGTGTTTACGTGAACATGAAGAGCTTCTCGTAACGCATTTCTCGCATCGGCAGGCGCAACCGCGATTAACGCGATCCAAGAGACGATGAACCCGGCTCCGCGGTGTTGGCGATCTGTCAGTCGCCAGCCACCTTGCCTCTTACGGACAGGGCGCGTAGGAATACAGCGTCGTCTACCACAACTTGCTCTTCCTCCTGTATCTCGGTCTCAAAGGAGATGGGAGACATCAAGTGGCCTCGGCGATAGCAATTCAGCTGCAGAAGGTAGGCTCCGCTTTCATTCGTTCAGTGGCGAGATGGCCAAGCTTCCTGGGGTAAACATAAGAGCACGTGTATTGCATGCGTATCTAAATCTATGGAATTGGATTCTATGGGAACCTTCACCATAATGAATGCAATGAATTCTATTGCGCAGAATGCTAACTTAACGAAGGAACCAGGCAACTTCATGACCCTCGCAGGGGCCCATCCAAACATGGTCGGCGCCCACGGTCTGAGGACGATGAAAGACCCCAATCGCTTGGCTCAAAAATGATAGAAGCGGCAGCTACTGCATTTGCAAGCATAGTCGTTCTCGGTGCTGGCTTTGCGTTTGGAGGCTTCTGCTATCACAAGTTCTACAAATGGCATGTGCTACGCAAGATGCGCAAGGCCTTCGAGCCGGGAGACCCAGCCCTGGTTCTGGCCGCTATGGGCAAGCAGATCCCTGAAAAGGAAGTACCAGCCTCTCAAGAAGAGCAGGAAAAGAGCGATAATGAGAATCATTGGATTCGTAGAGATGAGCAGGATAAGATCGACGCGATAGTAAACGGAACCGAGAAAGGCCACTATCACCTCCTCATCGGCGAGAAAGGCACTGGGAAGACATCTATGTTACTTGATGCCATGCAAAAGATTGATGGGGAGGGTATCGCCATGTTCGACGCACATGGTGACCTCGAAATCTTCCGGATACGGCTTGGTAAGGCGCTCAACTTTGAATTTCACGAAGACTACATCGGATCCTACTTCTCGGAAAGGGGACCACGAGAAAGCACAGCATTGCTAGATATTGAGCGCGCCTTTAACAAGCTAGATAAAGTTGCTCTAGACCGAAGGCTTAAAGTTGGCAGGCCAGTCATTCTTATCATCAACTCCATGCACCTCCTCAGGCATGACGCAGATGGTATGAATCTGCTTGAGCTCCTACAACAGAGGGCAGAGCAATGGGCAGCCAGCAATCTCATCACCGTGGTCTTCAACAGTGACGACTACTGGGTCTACGAGCGCCTCAAGCAACTAGCCACACGCATGGAAGTAACAACTGTCGGCGACCTACCCAAGGACAAAGCACTCAATGCTATCCGAATGTACCGCTCCAAGTACTTCTTCGAAAACCCTGACGAGTCCATCCTTTCGCAAGTCTACGAAAAGATCGGTGGGCGCCTAACCTTCCTCAACAAAGTCGCCAAATCCACGGACATGCTCAAGACATGCGACGACATCTCCGCCGTCGAAAAGCAGTGGTTCCTCAACCAATGCGGCCTCCTCGGCATGGAAATGGACGACGACGTCATGGACCAACAGAAATACGCCTCCGCAGCCATGGTCCTAGCCCAAGCCCTCGTCGACCAAGAAGCCGCCAGCGACGGCCCCATCTACGACCCCGAGCATGGCCACGACCTGCCCGCGCTCCCGCTCCACAAGGCGCGCCAGGTCATGACGCGCGCGGATTTCATCAGAGACTATGATCATATCAACATCTTCACCATTACGTCGAGCGCAATGGTGCGCGCGGACTCGGTGCCCATGCAGCGCGCGTTCAGGGAGATCTGCGCGGAGCCAGGGTTCAGGGAGTACCTCGATGCGACCCTCCAGCGTATTAATGATATTGAGAGTCTGGGCCGTACGAGGGAGCTTGTGGCGAAGGATTTGGTGTTGGGGGGGAAGTATGTGATTAGCCAGGAGAAGGGAGGGTTTGGGAAGGTGATTCAGTTGGTGATGCCGCCGGAGGAGGATGATGAGGACGATAAGGAGGAGGGGAAGGGGGGGAAGAATGATAGTTGATGAGCTACGAGGGCCCTGGGTTGGGAGAGTGTGGAACGACTCTATTTACTTAGATTTCCTTTTGTATTTTATAGCTTTGAGGCTTTGAGGCTTCGGCTTGTGTAGCATTTGTATATTTACTCTTCCTGTATTATCTAAGTTCATTGTTGCCAGGCCCTCTTAATATGCAAGCTAAAGGGTCTAAGAAGGTGACTTCACGATGCTTACAACCACATAAGTATAAACCAAGCTATCAAGGCAATACCTGCCAGAATAAGTAGAGCAACCAGACCTATTCCTGCGGCAGCAGCAGCTCCATAGCCAAGGATTTTTAGTCCCAGTCCAACATCTCTAACCATGCCGATGAGAAATGAGGAAATTAAGAGCCCCCATCCAAGAACGAGACAGCAGAGAACCATAACATGCGCTGTCGGCCTAATGTGTCTTCTAAACGTCCAGTTTCGATCTAACTGTGATAACAGCCTTTTCCACCATAGATATAATCTTAGCGCAATGAGAATCACTGCAACAATTGTCCCAAGCAATACAAGAACGCCGAAAAAGTCGTAAAGCAGATAATGGAGATCCAAGAATCTAGTCTGCATGCTAAGAATCCCACAAGCAAGAGAGAGGGGCAGAAATATGCTTGCTAAAATACTTAACAAGCGGACATTCTGGGCCTCGTGCATGCCTCGAGAGAGTTCGAACAGCCTCAGGCGATCTTCTAGCGATGTTGACAGCGTGATTATCGTCCTTTTCAAGTCTATGCAGGTCGATTGGAGCTCTATAGCGAGACATTGGAAATCGCGATAGTTGTCCGCATCCACAAGGAGTATTTTCAGTGATTCGACTAAGGTATCAACCGCTCCGGTCAATTCAGTGGCTCTCTCCTTCACCTCTTCATAAAAGCAGAGATCTCTTGTAATCTCAGCCAACATTGGAATTGTCAGCGTCGCTCTGCGTGGGTCTGAAAGGCCTTCCTTTTTCCTTGCATAGTTGGCTTGGAGACCGTACACTTAGTCGTTACATTCTTCGAGTAGAGTGTGACTATAACGAAGGAGGAGCAATTGTTTTAGGCCTGCCACAGGAGTGACTTGCTTGCCTAGAATCGAATATGCTCCAATTGGATTTCGCAGGCTTTTACAGAAGTTGCTGTGGTAAGCATATGCGGCTTGGGGGGTAGGTCTTTCAAGGTGATGTCCGTTAAGGCGTCCTTGATCGAATAGTAAGTCTAATTCCTGGATCATCGATATGGCATCAATATAGACTAACTATTAGTGGCTGTGGACGTCATGTAGGAGGAATATACTCACGGATAATCCTTCCATCTTCTGTTGAAATGATCATACATCTTAGGGTTCGTCAAATGGTTCCAGCGGCAATCGAAATAGAATCAATGTAAGGATGTTCAGTATTTCCTATCATATTTTCTGGAACCAACGTCGGCGCAAGTGAAAGTTTATAAGAGTGCGTTTCCCAGAGATTTTTTTTGGAGGGCAAGCTCCACTGAGATATCATAGCAGGGGAGCCTGCGAAAGAAGAAGTCGTTCCAATAAGTGATCTCCCCCTACAGTCACCAATATTTTCCATGAAGTATACACGAATAGTATGCATTTCTTGCGCCGGTAAGTTTCCCGAGGCATTATCGTTATTGATATTAGTGGCTTGTAGAAGAAGCCTCGTAGGCTCTCCAGGAGAAAATGGGATGTCCATAATCTCAAGGAAGTTTTGTCCCGTGCCAAGAAGTGGTTTCCAAGAATTGGTAGCATCATAAAGCTTGGATGTCTCCTCCTTTAGCGAAATCGATCCGAGAATAACAGATAAAATCGCGGCTAAGGAGTCCATGGCGGCAAGGAAACTTTACGAGATTATGGCCTTGTTCCTGCATGGCTTCTCATATACTTCTGCGGGTAGTCAAAATCACATTAGCGACGAAGATTAGACGCGAAAGGCCGCCCAAATGCAGAAGATAGCATAATCGCTTGCACGGCTAGAGTGTGGATGATCGTGAGTGTCATGTTCTGCCGAAGTATGGGAGAAGGGGGAGAGAACAGATTAGGCTGCAGTCGTTGGACACCTGTACAGCATGGAACGATTGGCCTCGCTAGGCACAGCGAAAGGAGGCATGTGGCGTATATGCCAATTTAAAGACGAAAGCCACACCCTATGTAAGATTATTTTATTTTATAGTACTGATACTCCATGAATAGACGTCAGTGACAAACACCAGAAACTCTATTAAATTCCAGATACAAAGATCTGATACACCACCAAAGCTAAAATACACACCCCCCCAACCGCGTCGACCATCAGCTCTCTCAAGCACAGACACCGAGACGTCTACCTCATATCAACCTAAACATATTCTCCTTCACCCCTCTCTTCATAGCCACCGCCTTCCCATTCTCATACTCCAATCCTGCCGCCCCGCCCTCCCCACTAATCTCCTCCAACTTCAACTTCAGCTCCTCATCGAGCTCTGCGATCGTCTTGGCCTTGACCTTGACTTTGACTGTCTCAGCTGGGGTTTCTGGAGCTAGGCTCTTAGCCGGCTGGGCTAGTTCCTGTGGGGAAATTAGTACCGTGCTTGGAAGAATATGGGGGACACGGGGGTGGGGGGAGAGGGGATGTGATGGTTACCGTTGATTCTTTGGCAGGTGGTGCACGTGATGTGGTGCTGGAGAAGAAATAAAACCGCACGGCGTTGGTGGAGGTGTGTAGTCTCAGAGAAGAAGGTGCATGCGTTAAAGCTCTATTCATTGCAAGACTGGGTATATGTGTATTGATTGGAGTTGTTGCGTTTGCGGCTAGGTGGAGGTTTGAAGAGGTACGGACAGCTATGGCAGATTGTGGGGCAAATACGTAGCGTCTTTGATAGATGTTGATAACAAAATGATAGTAGAATCCAAAGCCCGGCTCTCCTATGCGCTGCTCCTCTTTACTTTCTTAGTAGGACGCCCTAAACCCCCATCTCATACATGTATCATCTATCCCACTGCCATCTCACTATATAAACTCAATGGTATACAAAGAATAAAACGGCAAACACAACGAATTTAATGAGCCTAGGCCGGCCCCGGTACCATCGCGGGTTCAATCGAGATCGGGTAGTAGAAGAGCTCTGTTGGATCAACCTGCGCTTTGATCTCTTGGAGTCGTGGCAAGCTAACTCCCCAGTAGACATTCTGGGCCGTGGTGCGGTCCATCCGAGCATCCGCATAGTTGATATACATGCCCCAGTCAGACGGCGCCATATCAGCAGTCGTATTCGACACCCACCCGTCAAGAAACTCAAACCCAAGTTCTGGATACGTGCCGAATGATCTGTCGTATAACTGGATAAGAAACAGTTTATCTCGGTGCGCATATGATGTGAGTCCCGGATCGGCCTTCGAGACGGCTGAATTCTTTCCTCCGTGTATGTCAATCTGGAACCACCAGATCCGCGTCACATTACTTGCCGTCCCATACCAGTAGTCAACAAAGTTGCTCGCAGATGTCCCATTCAATCCCTTCAATGTTAGGCTTTTTGAATAGAAAGTTTCATGCTACACTGTAGTCAGTACTACTACAATGCTAATTTGAAGGCCATACTTACCATTTCGTACGGGTAGGTCACGTCAACCTCAGCATTAGCATAGTGCTCTACTGCGTCCATCCAGCCACCAGTTTCTGCATCAGAAATAGATCCCCCGGTTTTATTTAGCAATGGTTCAAGCGCAGCTTCAAGTCCCTCTCCATCTCCATAATACACGCCCTCAACAGAGGCTGAACGGGATGATCCGGAGAGGCGCATGTTTAATTCAGCAGGCATGGTGTTTTTTGCGTAGGACTCCAAGGCTTCTAGGCCTGCCTGTGCGGTGCTGTGATTCCAGGGCAGTTGAGCTGAAAACCAAGTAACATTCGCCGGAGCTTCAAACGTCTTAAATTGGTACGACGCAGCGATGCCGAAGTTTGAACCGGCCCCTAACATGGCCCAAAAAAGATCCGGGTTCTGGCTTTCAGAGCACTCAACGACAGTCGCATTTGCAAGAATAACGGTCATACCTATCACCCAGTCCAAAGCTAGCCCATGGGTGTTGGATGCCATACCAAAACCTCCGTGTAGGACGTGGCCTGACACTCCGACGCTTTGACTGATTAGCATAAGTTATTACTCAAAGGTAGACGCCACTCACCCAGGACATGTTCCATGTGAGATAGCCCGATTCCCTTGTTCAAATAGCTCGGCAGCTAAATGACCTAGCCTCGCCCCTGGCTCAACAGTGGCGATGTTTGTCTCTGTGTCGAGTGTGACATTATACATGTGGTCAAGCTGAATGACGAGATGCCCGTCCTCCCCCCCTAGGCCCAGCGAGGCATATGAATGACCGCCTGCCTTCGGGGTCACTTTGACGCCGTGCTCTGAGCCGCAAGAGACGGCCAATTGGATGTGCTCTATTGTCGTCGGCACCGCTATGGCAGCTGGTGTATACTCCAATCGCTCATTGAAAGGCGACGCATAGTCTTCCCAATCCTTTGCGTCCGACTCGTAGAACGGAACCTTCGCAGTTTCGAGACAATCCCTCAATGCTGTCGTGTTTCTTTCCGCGCCTTCCTGTGCAAATGCAACCGCAAAACCAAGACACAGCACGGCTAACGAACGCATAATATTTAAAAATCTAGCAATTGTTCTATATTTTTAAAGCTAGATTAACGTCGCCTTGCTGGTCTTCGGAGCCGTAGCCACGTCTGCACTTTGCATTGGATGCGCTGGAACGACCGGAAAGGTGGGAGGGCAGCTTAGAGATGAGAACAAAAGTTGAAGCCAGCATGCCTACTTATAACTAGAGGTAACGGAGACTATGCCCTTCTTATGGACACTGTACAAAGCTCTGTTCGCAACTGAGCGCCAATGAGTTGTGTGCTTCTGCATGATGGGCCCATCTCGCCCATAGAAGCAGGTTGCAATATTCTGTTTCATTGTTATGGTTTCCGGCATTAGTTTCACAGTTTAGACCTTTCTGGAGTTACAACTACTTTAGTAAGTCGTTGAAATAGCCGCCGTTGAAATAGCCGCCGTTGAATTAACCGTCCTCCTTGCCGGACCTAATGGGTGATCGACCATGGTGGAATGCCGTTCGGGGATACGCTTCTATCAGCACGTTCCCACATACGGGACTTTGTACGGCCTTTGCGGCACGGCGGTCCGTTATGGGCAGATCTTAATGTCAGGGGCGCGGCTGACATGGGGCAAATGCGGGGAATTGCATGTACAACAGGTTGTGATATATTCAATTGATTGGTATCTCTAATTTACAAATAGCTGTTGTCCAATGCTATGGGTGGCTTGAATAGTCCGAAGCTGACCGGCACTTCCAAGACTACTCCCAAGACTGCGGCAGTTATACTTCTTATACTCCAGTCTCGGAACACCCGAAGCGTCGTTTTGTTTCGACGTCCTCCCACAACCCGTCTCGAACCGAGGGCATCAATCGTGTGGCGTCTGGCTATGATAAGCCAACTCGTAGGCAAGACGACGACTATTATGATCATTGTCATATCGTATCCACAATCGTCCTCTTTCAATCTCCCATATCCTCATCAGTGCTGCTTTCCCTGTACCCGTACCCCGCCACAAAGCCATCCGGGTCAATTATCGGCCCCAAACCAGTTTTACTGGCCGCCATCCACTCCCTGAGCTGCTGCTTGTCGATCTTGACTCTCTGCACGTCTCCCTTCCCCCTCCCAGCCGCAACAGCAATATTCATATGCTTCAGCGCCGTCAGGCAATCCTCCACACAGATCCATGTGCCCGCACTAATCTCATCCAAGCTCACCACCTTGGTTTTCTTCTTCTCCATGTCGCCCACGCCCAGGAGGTACCGCGCCACTTCGCCGCTCCAGTATTTGATATAACTCATCTTCCCCAGGTCAGAGATGGGTTTCTCTGGGCCGCCAATGATCTTCTCGCGACGAGATATCTCGTAGGATACAGCGATCAGGAGGGAGCCGAGACCTTTATGCTGCCAGGGCGGGAACACGAGGATGCAGGCGAGATTGTTGTTATCCCACGACATCTTCTCCTTGCTGAAGAATCCGATGACTTGCTCTTCGTCTGTTGTAGGATTCGTGTGAACAAGGAGCAGGTATATGAAGCCAGTGACATCAAAGAAGACGGACTTGTTATCGAGGAATAGTTTCGCAAATAGACACAAGTTCTGGCAATACAACTATAGTTCAAAGTCAGCTCAATTTCTCCAAAACAGCGGTATCAGGAGCACCCACCGAATCAACTTCCCCATCCACCTCCCACACGCTCCAACCGCTATTCCCATGACTATATATCTTCCTCCCTGGTACCATGGGCGCCGCGCCCCCTCTCCTCCTCTCACACGCCTTCCCATGGCCAACCCACCCCATCAGCTCCTTGCTATACTTGAAGCAATGCTTACACACATAAAGCCGCTCCAGCATCTCCTTCTCCTCCACCACCTCCCTCCCCACTATCTCTTTAACATGTCTACTCGGATACCACGCCCTGAACAGTATATCGCCCAACACCACATTATCCACATTCCTCTCCAGCGTCGGCGCAGGAGCAGCCGAGGGCTTCGACGTCGACGAGCTCAGCGATGGCGTCAGCGACACCGCGCGCCTAGCCGTCGCGGTCGGCATAGCCCTAGACTTTCTGCTTCTCCCCGCTGGCAGAGCTCGATTCGGCTTTATCGGTGACGGGGCAGAGGCAGACGAGGAAGCATAGGTAGACTGCTCTTTGCGCTTCGATTTCACCGGTTTCGCGGGCTTCGTCGTCGCATTTTGCGCTCCCGCCGTTCCCGTTGTGGTCGCATTCGCCGCCGTCGCACTGCGGGTGGTTCTTGGTGCGAGCGGAGCGGCGCCGCGTTTACGTTTTATCGGCGCCATATTTGTGGGCCAGGATGGTAGGAATTGTGCTACATGAGATTTGCGGATTTGTGACCGACGATGTCGCGGTAGTGGAGCGGTGGTTTAGGGAGGAGACATTTATTTGGGAGGGCAGTTAAGCTTGCTTCTCCCTCTTGGAAGTTGCTGCGCGATTGAGGGACTGTTTGGACCCTGAAAGGTAATCGGGCAGTCGCGTGCCTGTTGGTGTTTGGTGGTGAGGTACACTTTGTACAGGCGCGCGCAAGGCTGTTATGTGAGGGTTCAGCCTTGTTTGTTTTGAACGAACGAGTTAACATGCCATTGATATTAACTGGCACAGAATAATTATGAATGGAATTCTTGTATATCGGACTGTGAATCTTCAAACTGGAGCCTCATGTTTATCGCCTTTCCTCAATGCTGCTTGAGGATTAAACACTTTCTCACGGGGTCGCGTGCAAGATTATGTAGATCTTTCAAGCAAAATACAATGATTATCGAAGGGAAAGCTCTAAATCCATTACTACACTCCTTCGCGCCAACACGACGCGGTATGCATGAAACCAAAAGTGCCGGTTGGGAGTGACGCCTCTATAACTATCCTCGATCACCCCTCGTATCCGGCCGGATTGAAATAGCAAGACAATACAGGTTGATGAAGTGTAATTATCCTCGTCCTCGCCGTGCGCGTTGTTCCCGAAAACCGTTCGACCCATCGTACATCCATCGCCTTTCCCTTCCCGCCCCAGAATAAACCATCTTACATGCCCTCAAACTCACCACCCAGATCGTCCTCATCCAAATCTCCGTCTTGGATCTCCTTTGCCATCTCGCGCTCGCGCTCGCGTGCTTCTTGGGCATTCTTCAGCTCAAGTCTGTGTTGGTTCATTGGGAAGCGCATTGCCTATTATTGTTAGTGAATGGTCATCAATATTAATAGGGAATAACCGTACCTTGATACTCTCGTCATGAAGGGCAAGACACGCACGAATACGGTCATGGAAAGCCTCCCCAGGTTCCCGTGTTGCGTAAACATCGCCAATCTCTTTGCTCTTCATGAAACCCCTCTCGCGATCCAGTGTAGCTTCTATAACACCATCTCTAATGGCCTTGGCAACAATGTACTCGGCAGACTCCTCGCTTCCCAAGTGAAGGCGTATGCAGATGTCGCGGAGAGAAATGCGGGAGTATGACAGAGACATCATGCGAATTCCTGTCTTGATAACATTCTGTCTGAGTCTAAGAATCAATGTATATGTGCCATCACGTCGGAAAGTATCGCTATGTTGCTTAATCGAGGTCTCGAAGTCAACAAGATTGCCAACACGGACGGCTTGTACAAGTAATAAGTATGGAGCAAGGGCCCTCTCGAGGCTTGCCATGCTGAAAGTAGCTCTCTCTGGGATATCTCCCATGAGTAACTCCACAACAAGAAGGAGCTTTGTCGCGGTTTGGGTAAAACCAGCTGCGCTTGGACTCGAAGGGGCCTTGCGGGTTGCAGCAGTCAGGTGCTCGTGTGCCTCAGTGTAACGGAGCTGAATTGCTCTAATCCGTCCCAGATAGTATAGATACCTCGCAACCTGGTTGTTCGATGCGTTTTCGGGGAATTTCGTGTGGGATACCAAGAGATCGGCCTGAGTGATGTGCGACGTTGAAAGGTAGTTTCGGAGTAGGAGAACGATGACTGTAGCTTGTGTATCGATATCCTTTCTGAGAACAGCAGTTCGCAGAGCTGCGAGCAGCGCTGGGCGGAGGGACACTACTGGCGAGTTCGGCGACGGTGGTAGCGGCTGCAGCTGTTCGGCAAACAACGAGAAGTAGAAGTAAGTTCGTGCAGCTAGCGAATCCAGTGTGCGACGGTTGAGAGAGTGTATTTGCTCGGCCAGCTGGGAAGAGAATTTCGCTCCCTTCTCGTTCTCCTTCTGGTCGGCAAACAGGACTTGAACCAGAATACCCAGGAACACATCGATCTCTGGGATGATTTCCTTGGTCTCTTTCTTCGACCCGTTCTTCGCAGTCGCCTTGACGTCACCATCAACATCCATATCGGGCGCTGTCTGCCTAGTAAACGTAGCATCCTCCTTATTCAAAGCTTGCAGCAAGTGCTTTGCTGCGGAGCTTGATGCAGGGTACGTCTCCGTTATGACTTGTGCAAGGATATCGGCGCTCAGGTGTTTGCGGATTGTAGAAATTGATCGGAGAGCTCTCAGGGTGAATCGAGCATCGAATAATGCCACAGCCTTCTCTAATAACGCGAAGTCGTTCTTGATATCTGTTGAAGGGGCTCATGATTAGCTCCAAGGCTACGGCCCATCGTACAAACGCTTCACTTACTTGCAATGGTCAGCGCTATCGGATCCACCTCAGCCTCCACTTCACTTGTAGCCGTCTCCTCATCCATTGCCACGTCTCCTTCAGCGTCTGGAGGTGGTGGCGCCGATAGCTTTGAAGCTTTCGATGGAGGCACAACGACCGTCATCTCGTCTTCGCCCTGGTTCACCTTCTTGCCCTTTCCACCTTTCTTCGATGCTGGAGCATCGTCTTTCATCTCAATATCATGTGTCCCATTCTCGACTGGATCATTGCCGTTTGTGTGAGGGGTTTTGCTGGGCATATCGTTGTCGTCAGGAGTGTGTCGAGCACGTTGCCGTTGGATTTCGGTCGCGTCTCGCGAGAGAGCTCGTCGTTTGCGAGTTGTTGAGAGAGCTCCAGATGTGAATTAGATTACAAACTGGAAGGCTTTTCTTGGCCGTGTTTGTTTATTTTCCGTTGTCGTGGTTGGGCTCAGATGGGATTCAGTTAAGACAGTCTTCCGTTGATGCTTGAGGTAATCGCAGGCAAGGTAGCTTCGTAGCCTTTGAAGTTAGGCGGCTCCGACGCAGAAGCGAGAGAGATGGACCAGGCTGCTGACGTGACGACAAGTCACAAAAGTCACAAGGGTTCCCCAACAACCAAAGTACGGAGTACTACTCTCTACCAGAAATCACAACACAACTCAAATATAACGAGAATTGGATTACAAAGTAAACAATAAGATGTCGTTTCTAGACAATCTACAACGTATCAATTTGGCTAGGCTGTTAATCACGGGATTCATGATTGTTGTCACTTGTCACTCTGAATTTCCCGATGTATGACAGACACTGAGCGAGTGGCAAAAGAACTTCGGAGGCACAATTCCCAAAGCGACTGGCTGGTGGAGCCTTATGGCCCCCCGCCTTGTCGACAACGGCTGCTCTCCATCGTTATCCAACATTACATTCTTCACATTTCAACACATACATTTCCTGAAATCTACTTCTAAGATGTCAGAAACCGACAGTCGGTCACTACAACAAAGGTATGTCTACCGGAACCTTCTATTGCCCACCAAATGCTTACTGGTTGCAAGTCTCACCGCCGCAAACCAACATCTATCACAATAGAACAAACAAGAACTCTTATGTCTCCTCATCCTGGAGTGCCCATAGCTTCTTGGGACTTTGGTCCCTGCATTGAACTGCTACTGCAGGGCGTGAAGTCCGACAATACTGGCTCATCGCCACGGCTGAACAATGCCGCATATACATCAAAGATACCAGCCACAGACCAAGATGTCGCCACCAGAAACACTCCGAGCCTGGGGAACTTCGATGCCATTTTCAAGCACCTAGGCACCGAGCCTATCAACATCCCCATCAGAGCAAACCATCCAACATCTTCAGACGAAACATCTGAAGATGTGGGATCGTACTCGACCGCGGCCTCCACACCGCCGGATGAAGAACCTGGATATTTTGCCTTGTGCATGACACCTAAAGCAGTCAGAGTGGGTGAAGATATTCAAATTTACAAACCAAAACCGGAGCAGAATAATGCTCCACGAAATCAACCGAAGAAAGTCAATCCGCCCAACGGAGCCAAGCAACTACCAAACCATACCCTTTCAACGCCCGAACTGTATCGCCAGCTCAAGGCCACCCGAACATTGGATTCGGCCGTTCAGTTTCCAAGCTTCGGATGGGTACCAGATGGTCTGCCTACTACACCAGTACGGAGAAGTGAGCGCCTACATAACAAAGCGAAGAAGTCGGCCGCAGTTGATATTCATACGACACCAACGCATTTTGCAACACCACGAGCCACTGCATTCAGCACGCCTAAGTCAGTGGGCTTTCGCCAGGGCTTACCTGCGGATACTCCGCGTATTCTGCTGGATCCTAAAGTGATAAGACCTCTGTTATTCGCGTCTCATGATACGAAGAAGCTTAGAATTGCTGAAAAGCTCATGAAGAGATTCGGAACATCGAGTACGATTGAGGACGACCTTGTCCGTGCCATAAACCGTGTTGGTGGCAATGAACGTCCAGATGGCATCCATGTGTTCGTTGATAGCTCCAACATTGCTATCGGATTTGCGGAGGCCCTCAAAAAGGCACGGGGAATGGACAAGAACGAATTTACGAAATTACCACCACTGGCATACCACTCGCTGGCCTTGATCATGGAACGTGGCCGAGGCGTGGCGAAACGGGTTCTAGTGGGATCCAGTCGAGATAACGTGCGATTGGATTACATGTACGAAGCAGCCCAGTGCGGCTATGAAGTTTCAGCGCTCGAGCGCGTGGAAAAATTTAAGGAGGCGAAAGAGTCGGATATTGAAAAATATAAGCGGCTAGAAGCGAATGGCAACAATACGTCTTCTGGCAGTGGCGGCGAGGCACCTCTCAACGCCTTTAAAACGGTTACTGAGCAAGGTGTGGACGAGATTCTCCATATGAAAATGCTGGAAAGCATGGTCGATACGGATCATCCCTCCACAATGGTCGTCGCCACCGGAGACGCCGCCGTGGCGGAGTACTCCTCTGGCTTTCTCAGGAACGTCGAAAGGGCTCTTGAGCGGGGGTGGAAAGTTGAGCTCGTCGCCTGGAAGCGTAGTATGAGCTACGCCTACCGTGACAAGGCATTTGCGAAGAAGTGGGCGGGGCAGTTCACCATAGTGGAACTCGACGACTTCCAGGAGGAGTTGTTGGGGATCTATACGAAAGGCCCGCGCACGCTTGACGCGTCGAATTTTTTGTAGCTCGGGGCTCCTGTGTTATATTTTTACAACACACAGTGAGCGATCTGCTGCAGTGTTTCGATTTACTCATCGGCTGCAGTAATATGCGCGGATGGGTTGTTGGATTATACTGTATGTTATAGCGGATTATGCCATAGGCTGGGACCTGGCATTAGAGCATTGATGATTGTTTTTTTGGAGGATTTTTCTCCACAGCGTCTGATTGTTTTTTTTTGGAGGATTTAACCTCACAGCGTCTGGTTGCTTTCTGGAGGATTTAACTTCACAGCGTCTGATACATGTTGGATGTATCCAATGATTGGCAAGCAGAAAGTTTGGGTGGTGCAATAGTAGTATAGAAAATTCTATGACTTTGCTTGTTCCCAAAAAAGAGCTTCGAGGTCTTTTCAATATTTTGTGATTGATAAATTTCGAGTAATTGTGATTTTAAGACAGAAGGCCTCATAGATTTTTCAACGCCATTGCAAGCAGAGACGAAATAATAAGATGAGATAGATGATATAACACGCTTTAAGATAGGGCCTGAACTCTCTAATATCCCTTTTCAAACACCTCTATTATACCCTTTGGCCCCTTACACCACTATGAAACTATCCCTGCTCTACACTGCCCCATCTTTCCATCGTAAAACACATTTCCTCGTTCCCTTCCATGCGTAGTCTCATAGTGCCCATTTATTCGAGTCGGAAAGGATGCGCCTCCAGGTACTCTTCAAATGTAGACAGTCGGCCTCGGGCGTTTTGAACAGACCAGGCAACTAACTCCTCAGTATTTGGGCCGAAGTAGCCGTATTCCTCGTTGAAGCTGAACCCATCAGCGAAGATGTCTCCCACAATGGGAGGTAACCCAAAGCTCTCTATGCCCTCCTTAAAGTCCTTGACCGAGATCTGCTTGTAAACGATCGTCTCCCCCGTAGCCTTTGAGAGTATAGCGGCTACTTGCTCCATGGTGTATACAGCCGCAGCACCATAGAACGTCTTGCCTTCATACTTGTCAGGCTCAGCGAGGATGGCGCCAACGAATTTTCCGGTGTCGCCAACAGCGTCGATCAAGGGAAACTTGCTCTGAGGAGATACATGGCGGGCTAAAACCCAGGTGCCGTCAACAGCCTTTGTTGGAGCTAAGAAGGGTTGGGACTGGAAATTCTCCATGAACGATGCACCCACATAGAAGGCGCTCTTGATGGGAAGGCCGCGAATATACTGCTCGATTTTGGCTTTGGCGTCGAATGGGAAGACATCGGCGTACTTGCCACCGGAGATCTCTTTAATTGCTGTCAGAGTACTGAAGATGATGTATTGAGCACCGCTCTCGACGGCGACGTCGGCAATGGCCTTGCCAGTGTTATATTCGTCCTCTAAGGCGTTGGGGCCGAAAGAAGGTGTTGTTACGGAGAAAACGGTATGGACGCCGGTTAAAGCTGCCTTGAGAGAAGCCCGGTCAAGCACGTCGCCCTGGACGACTTCGACTTTCTCCTTAAGTTTCTTGGCTTTCTCTGAGTTGACATCGCGAGTGATTGCGCGGATCTTGTATTTTTGGGAAAGCTCCGGATCGTTCAGTACAAAGTTGACAATAGAACCGCCCTGCTGGCCAGTAGCTCCAAGAATGGCAAGAATATTAGACATGTTGATGGTGTTTGAGAGTAAAAGTATCGGGTTGTTGATTGGTTTTATAACGGAGCTATTTGCTGGGAATCACTTGAAGCTTGATGATGTTGATGATATTTTTTAAGAAAGCAGGCACGCTTCGTCTTATTTAACCCATTTTGAGCTCATACATGAGGAACTATCTAGATGCTAATCAATAATCAGTACACAATCCTACTACATCGTTGCATCGAAATCAAACCCACTCTCGAATTATTTTGTCATCTAAATAGCCCACATCGCTCACCGCGGAACGGCTCATCCCACATCGCCCAGTCCACCTCCTGTATAAAGCCCCACCCGCCCACATGGCTTATCCCACATCGTTTATCCCGCACCGTCCAGCCAGCCCACTTACTTAATCCCGCCCACATCGCTCGCTCATCCTCCCACTTCCATCCCACATGATAAATCCTATATTGTGTAACTCGTATTATTCACCGAATTGAGGATCGATCCTTCACAGTACACCGAGAGCGGCTCCGCCGAACGCCCTGTAAGGGCATATGACCATGACGTTCCAATGCCACTACCCTGAGTGCACTCGCTCGTACAAACGACGGGAACACCTATTGCGCCATCAGAAAGCCCATACCAATCTGCGATCATTCGGTTGCCAACTTTGTCCCGCCGCTTTCAATCGCAGGTAAGACGTAAATCCGAGCAAACTCCCAGAGTATTCCGCCGAAGTCGTGCCAACATCTTTCCATAGTGACTTGCTTAATCGCCATATCGCCAAGAGTCACAGCCTGTCCCCGGGCAACGTCGAACTGTCGCTCCAAGCAAGCTTTCTCATGCCCGAACCAAAGCGGGACATTGGAATCAATGCGGAGGCGAAGCCTGACGACGAGCGCAGAGAACAGGCTCTGCGGCGGTTAAGTGACAGCATGATGATTACCCTTGGAGCTGAGTTCGCCCAGGTGTCTAACAGAAGGTTACTTGAGCAGGGTTATTTTTCCAAGTTACATCTGCATTGGCCCATTTTGCATCAACATACATTCCAAAGCAAGCCTCAACCCGAACAATTAGTACAGGCTGTCGTAGTTGCAGGTTTATGGATGACAGGTACAACCAAGGCAAGGCAGCTAGCAGAATCCCATCATGACAAGATAGTTGAGATTCAGTGCGAGAATTCTGTAAAGCAACCCCTTCCATTATTCCCATTCTATCATAGACTTCGGAACTGATCTATATGGCACAGTCAATGCTCGACCAACAGAGTGATATATTTAATGCACCTCGACCCGAATTTCTTGCTTTCTTTCAATCCATCATGATTTCAACAATCCTATTGACTTATAGGGCGGCAAATGGCATTCCAGGAGCCGTAGTAGATAACAAACGCCTTTTGCGGCTCACAGTATACAGCAAAAGGCTTTATCGGTTGTTCAATAATGCCGGAGTATTTGATCAGCAAAGAATCGATGCTGAGAACCCCCTTGACCCGATTGTACGAGAACAGTATCAAAGGTGCGCTACTCTAGGAGTGTTGGCAAATTTCCACACTAACATGCCTAGAATCGCTATTATGCTATTTAAAGCATTCGTTCATCTCAATGCTCTCCTCATTACTCATCTACCAAAGTTCCGTCTCCTCGACTATTTTGATCCTGCGATGCTAAACGTCCGAGTCCCGTCATCGCAGGAAATATGGAATGCAAGCAATAAAGATCATTTGCAGGACGTCGACGGCCGTGCCTTAATTGGAAGTCTATTTACCGGCGATACGAACAACCTTACCTACCAAACGTTAACATCAATATCCGCATGTGATTTCTCAACCGGAATGATCCTTGGGTGCTTTAATAAAAGACAGCCTGACGAACCTCTCCTTGAATTAATGGGCAGAGTATCACCGTTTCTGGCTTGGCACTTCAACATTCAAGCTAGCGAGGAGAGTAGAATAGAATATGACGATGAATCATAATAAACTCACGAAAAGGGGTTGAATGCACGTGCTTATATTTATGATAGGAGATTATTAGGTAGCTAAAGATACTGCTGCTGTCGCTCTTGATGCCAATGCTACTATAGCAAGCTCCTACACCTGCCCCTATAGCTCCTCTTCTGTTATAGCCGTATTATGCCATTCATCAAAATAAAATTCTTGTGAAACAAACCAGCTTTCATCCATTGGCCCAGGATCAATGTTCATATCTGGGAAAGTTTCGGCGACTAAATCAGAATCGAAAGTCATGGAAGGCGTAAATGAACTCGAACCACTAGCTGGCGTAATTCTTATATCGCTGTCTACCGATGTTCCGACTGCTGTTATTACACTGTTAGATCATGACTGACATATAAAATTGATTGTCTCTACCGACTTTGTGTTGTTGCTCCTCTCAGTTGGATATAGTTTCTAAATCTCTCGAGGGCTTCGATCCCCCTCTCAGCGGACGCGACGTGTGCTTTGTGAAATGAGAAGATGTGAAACGCCTTGTCCCAGGAGGCTTTACATAGGGGTTGATCAAATTTTAGGCCGAGATAAGGACACAGTGTCGCGGTAGCAAGAACTGATGCTGCTGCGAAGGTGACTGTAGTAAAATTAGTTGGGTTTCTTCAACGCTTGGGATTTTGTAATGTAGAGTTGTGCTCGACGATCCTTACAGTATAGAGTATGCCACGGTGATGACCTATAGGGACTAGAGAGCTGATTGCACAGGGCTTCAAGTGTATCGTGAGCAGTTGACACACACATACTACATAAGTCCATATAAAGTGTATTGTGGGTATTCAAGATAGATTTGGGCGTATCTCGATCAGGTGCTGTTGCTGAGACACATCTTTTTGCCTCTGCCACAATAAATGGACGAAGCACACTTAGCCGGGCGTACATGACCCTAAAAAGCGTCAGCAGAAGTCTTAGAAGATGTCATTCTATCAAGCCATCTTACCTTGCTTTTAATACTCTAGCCTGTAACTGAAAGCAAGTTTCGTCTACGGATTCTAATAAGGGATGGCCATGATCTACTTGTAGATATGTGGGCAAAGTTTCAAAGAAATGATCCAGATCTGAAATAAGGTCAAGGGTAGCGCCGAGCTCCTGCCCGGAATATCCGGCCCTATCAGTCTTTACATTTTGGGTTTCAACGACCCGAGACCTCTCTCGGATATTAAGAAGCTTCATTGAATAAATGAAAAAGGTGAGACGTGATGGGATGTTGTGCGGCTGTTGACCCTCGTCCGTCTTCGAAAGGTACTCGTCATCGATGAGTTGTGGCAGGGGAACTGATGTATCTTTTGACAATGCTCGAGGTCGATCGAAAGAGAGACATGTCATCCTAAGCACAGTCAGTGTGATAACACAACTCTCATTGGCTCGGCGAGCTGAAGATATAGATATACCAATCAAGCAGGAAGCAATTGTACCACACTCTGCGACGCATCTCCCGGTTAAGCTGTGTCGAAGCTGCTGTGAGTTTAGCCGATTGTAGTCCAATAGCCTGAGCAATTCTCAAAGCAACTCCAACTGTGGCCCAGCAGCGATCCGCATGCGGGGTGCAAAGAAGGTAGAATCCACGAAGAATCAACAGCTGCACTATTTGCAGCGAAGATGTGTCGAGAGCATCGATTGAGACCAGCTTCACAGAGCGCCTATAGAATTCACCAGCGAGATCTTCTCGTTCCGGCACTGTAAGGGCCTCATTTCGTTGGCACCCAATAGCCAAGACAATATTTAGCATAGAATAGAATACAACATCTTGAACCTTGTTGTGGGTGGTGAAGCCTAACAACTCAGTCGGGAGCCACAGTTGACTATAGACGTCATGGAACGTAGGCCGGTGCAAGACTGGATATATTGGATGAAAAAGCTCCCAGTAGCATTGAAGAAGACTGTCAGCTAGCTGTCGAGGGGGAAGAACTAAGCCTTTCACGTTAAAGTCAACAGGGGAATGACGTGGTACTGAGCATCCAATCCCGGTTCCCGTTTTATCGACATGTTCAAAGCCGGAACCTATCACCAAAGCAACTTGATGAACAAATGAAGAGTTCGAGGTGGCCTTGCACACAACGTCAGAGTCCGCAGGTGAGTCTGTTTCTTGGATGGCCGCATCTTGGCCGGGGTTGTCATAATGGTCCTTTGAGGGGGCTACAATGTCCGCCAAGTCGTTTCCTGGCGTTATATATGGGACGAACGAGACCTGCACCCGAGCACTCTCTTCTAGCTTCCGAACGCGTCTATCCAGTTCTCCTAGAGTGCTTGACGTGCAACAAGTTAGCCCAACCCCAAGACGGTCGGGGACATTCGGAATGTAAGGTACCAAGGACATACGGCGCTAAGGATGAAGAAGACGATGTACTGTCCTGATAAGTGCATCTATCTTGCCAGCCTCTCATTCTACACGAGCTGCAGCATGGCCGATGCCCATCGCAGCCTGTTTTGCGGGCACGGCATGGATGGCAAGCAAGCTGGGCCTTCCGACGCTTGTTTGGAGGTAACTTCGGATCTCCGGGAGATGGCTCTGACGCTGGCGGTGACATAATTGGAACTGGATTGCAATGCGAAGTATAATTCCTAGGAGATCATAGAGGAATTATCAGGCTAGAGCAGTGTAAACAATAGGGGTTGAAGCCGTGTGGCTGTCATTGAGTAATTATCGATGTTGTCGATGAATTCCGAAAGCTCCGATGTCCCCGATGTCCCCGACACTAGTCAGCGCTTCTCACAACACGTCTGAATTATCCCGACTAGCTAGTTCCCCCTTTTCTTGCTCATCCAGCAATGCGACATAGATTTGATTGTAGGGAATTGTCTAGATGAGTGATTAAATGATATGCCTTGTTTTCGGGGAGATCGGAGCTCTCAATTTTGGTTGTTTGTTATAAAGAGATCACCAGCCAGGTCACATAGGCCATCTCTCAAGATACTATATGCTACCGTTGAGCACCTGATTTTTGCAAGACCAGCAGGTAATATTGAAAATTTGACACTACTCTACAAAAATGGCCACCTTGTTTCCACGATTCGAAAGAGTCGACACCGTCTACAAAACTCTTAATGGGACCCCTTTTTCCACAGCTGTTCTCGTTCCTAAGACACTTAAATCAGTGCAAAAGACCTGCCCCTTGCTTGTTCACTTTCACGGCGGTGGGCTTTTTATGGGCACTAATCTAGAGCCTCGTTTTCTGTCGCTATGGTTCTGTCTCCAATTCTCTGCTCCTTTCCCTTCTTGGCACCCAGAACTAACTCAACTTGCCACACAGGCCCCTCGAGCTTGCTGAAGCCAAAAATGCCATCATAGTCTCGCCTACATACAGACTTATCCCCGAAGCTACAGGGTCAGATATTCTCGACGACCTTAGAGACTTCTGGGAATGGACATTGCAATCCCTATCGACATTCGTGGCCGAGAAATGGCCTGGCTTGATCCTTGACCTAGCCCGCATCGCAGTATCTGGCGAAAGCGCAGGCGGCTACTTGGCTCTTCAGTCGGGATTCCTATTCCCCTCGGCAGATATTAAGGTTGTCATGGGCCAGTATTGCGCTATATACCCCGACATAAAGTGGAGACCAGGCCCAGGCGAGGGGGCCGCCGAGGCGAACGAGTTCATAGAGGCCTACCTAGCACAGATAAAGCCCGGAGACATACGGTTGACGTCTCCATTCCCAGAAGGGATGGATCTTGGTAACGCGATGAGGCAGTCGGGGAGGTATAATGAGTGGATTGGGGAGGACGAGCGGTTGAGGCTGGATTATTGCCTGCGGACTGTGGAAAATATCCCACCCATTTGGATTATGCAAGGGACTGAGGATAGTCGTGTAAGTCTTTTACCTTGGTTGGAAACGATATGGAAGTTAACTCTTTTTCACGTAGGTACCAAAGGAGTCCACCGATACGATGGTGGCGAGAATCCGTGAGTCCCGGCCTGAGGCGCAAGTTCTGTACAGTGTTCAGCCGGGTGAGCATGGATTCGACATGTACCATGGATTAGATGAACCCTATATTGCAGAAGGGATTAAAATGGTTACGAAATATTGGCCGTAGAGGAAGGGATGGACAGGGCAAGCACAGTAAGCCCGATAGCTAAGTACTTAAAGGTTGTGCGTGTACCTAGTTGGAGATACAGTCAATTCTGCTGTGCAAGTCTAGAACGGGTAAATACAATTGTGGACAGCTGTGAGGGCCAACACCGCTTGCATCCAAGTAATCAGACTCATGCAGTACTCGTACATAAGCTTCCTGCAGACTCACCCTTCTCCCACTCGTAGCAATTGAATTGCTGTGCGCTGTCCGACTTGGTATATCTTCTCGTCGTTTCCTCTAATAATTTTCTTTCCCCTCTTCCTTCTCCCCTTCCCGTCCTCTCCCTTTGTCGCTTTAAGGCCCGCTAATGCCACCCAAATATCCTTTGCCGAACGTGCCCTCCTTTTTAGATCAAAATTTATTCTTAACCAGAATGAACAACAAAGCCAAAGTTCGCCGATTGACCAAGTCAGTATATCTAGAGAAGGCGAACTTATAAGATAGTTGCATAGTTTTATTGATGTTTCTTGTTAGTTGATGTTTAGTTAATGAATAATTGCTAAATCAATGATCTTGATGCTGTAGTTGAATGAATATCACATGATACTCTCCCGCTAGCTTGTTAGAGTTGATGATGTAATTTGCCACTATAGAAGGAGGAAGCTTACTGTCTAGTTTAGGCTATATAGATGACCGAGTATATTGTACGATGTGAAGCAGCCTTCACATTGCAATGCATTGCTTACACTGCAAGCATAAAAAAGTGGCCTTCACATCGTAGCTCTTGAGTGCCTTTGAATTTGCGTACTACTCAAGATTCAGTTAGGAGTGGGTGGCTGACGTATCGTGGGTAGAGGCGCCTTCACATCGTAGCTCTTGAGTGCCTTTCAATTTGCGTACTACTCAAGATTCAGTTAGGAGTGGGTGGCTGACGTATCTTGGGTAGAGGCAGAAAAAGCCATCACCACAACCCCCATTGTCCTTTCATCTCAATATTATCCCCTTGCCTCTTCTGTTCTCCTATCAAAATAGCCACTGATATCTTACTCTGGGGCCAATCTTTGTTGCAGGCTTTTGTGACATTCTTATTATGGGTTGTTTCTGTCCCAGGCTGGATTTAAGAGGCGATGACGCCGGGTCACCTTTGAGCCGTGACTCCCCCTGTATACAAAAACGTAAGGCTTCTAGGCCTCGGCTTGAGATAGACCAGACACAGTGAGTACAGCTTCCATTGAAATTATACAGGATTAACATACAGAGCTAACGATAATCGTAGGGTTTGGTGGTTTTCATCGACGGTTATTCCTCTTATAGCAGCATTCGTAGGACCGATAGCCAACATGTTGTCAATCGCTGCGCTGGTTACATATTGGAGAGCCAATTATTCACCAGCCGCTCCTGGAAATGATGAGGACTCTGTTGGGTTCCCAGACCCACCATGGTTCGTTTGTTGAAGATAGGCTGGCAGATGAGTCACATACTGAAACTATGCAGGTGCATTGCACTTAAATCTGTTTCATTAGCCTGTGGAATTGCAGGTAATATTTTCCTACTTCTCAACTTTACCAAGCGGATTCGATATATCGTGGCGTTGCCAATAACAATAATATCATGGTACTTTGCAGCGGCCATCGTGAGTCATTCAATCTGAATGAAGGTAGAGCCGATCGATAACTTAAACTCCTTGATAGCTCACGGGCACCATCATTGCCATGAACAAATATATACCTCCGCATCGACCTAGCCAGACATATTCCCAGGGTTTCTGGGACGCTATAATCGGGGCTGTATTATACACCATTGGTTCAATAATACTCATGATGAACATACTAGGGTTCTTCCTCGGTCACTATCCGCAAAATTTCAATCTTACGGATGAGCAATGCAGCATGATTTTTCAAACCATGATGCTTTGTATATGGCTTTCAGGCGGTGCCGGAGTCTTCCATAAGTTGTTAGGGTGGTCGTACGTGAATGCCCTGTATTTTTGCGACGAGACTATTCTTACAGTTGGCTTCGGAGATTTCACACCAGGAACTAAAGCCAGCAGAGGCTTAATATTTCCATATGCAGCTGGTGGCATCATCATCCTAGGATTACTAGTCAGTAGCATTCAAAAGTTTGTTAAGGACTTGGGTCATGATGTTGTCAGGGGTCATATGGTGAGGCATCTTAACGACGTCAAGATTTCCAAGACAAAACAAGATCGAAAGGATAGCCACGATCTACCAGCTCCTGCCATGACTTTAGGTGTCAGTCCGGTTACCTCTATGAAGAATTCTTCTGAAGCTGAATATCGAAGGGACCTTTCTATGAGTATTGATGGCAATTTAGTCCGTTCACTAGAGCAAAGGGATCGATTCGATGCCCTTCGCGCAATCCAGGAAAGAACTAGACAACTCACACGCTACATTGCTCTGGCGCTCTCAGCAATTTCATTTTGTATTATCTGGTTTATTGGTGCTCTTGTATTCTGGCGGGTGGAGCAGTCACAGCAACATTGGTCGTACTCTAATGCACTTTACTTCTGTTATATCTCACTAACTACCATTGGCTACGGAGACTTTACCCCTACAAGCAATTCAGGCAAGCCTTTTTTCATTGTCTGGAGTTTAGTCGCTATTCCGACAATGACCATCCTAATCTCTAATATGGGCGACACTATTATTGGTAGCTACAAGCGTGGGACTCTTATACTCGCGGCCTGGAGTATCCTGCCAGAGCCCAGACGCCGGCATCGCCTTTTGGATAGAGAGTCTTGGGTAGTCCTAGGTACGCGCAGGAAATCTGCACACCGCGCTCAGAAGCCAGGAACCAAGTGTACGGGTGCCCGACCTGGAATGGATGAAATTGGGCCAGCAACTCTTCAGTCTTCAGTGACAGATGGTTTTGATAAGCACGATTTAGCCTTGAGATTGGCAATGGCTATCCAGAAGATATCGCTTGACCTAAAGGCTGTTCCGCCTAAGAGATATAACTTCGACGAATGGGTTGAGTACAGTACGCTCCTTAGGTTCACCTTTAACTCCGAGGAAGAGTTTCAACAGGAGGGGGTTCTAGAATGGGTTAAGTTAGCAGAACGTGAGGAGAGCGAATGGCTGTTAAGTCGGCTGACAGAGAGCCTAATTAGATACTTCAAAACGCAACGCTCGGATATTTTGAAGGAGACGAGAAGTAAGGGCCTAAAGGATCCAATAACTCGATAATTAAATTTCGAGAGCAGTCATTAGGTCTAATCATAGTGGGGGAAGAGACATCTCAATGGTAGGTCCAGTGGTAAATAAAACTGAAAGGTCGCATTGTACATTAGGGAGTAAATGGCAACTTAGGAAGGTATAAAGAGTAGCACAGGATTAATGCACTTAATATCATGGTCATTTAAATATTAAGTGTATTCAATTTCTTCATCAGTATAAGTAGACTCCATCCTGATTAAATCTCCCTTGCGCGGCTAAGTTGCTTAAACAGGATTTCATCCGTTCCACCATTGCCTCTGCAAACCCATTTCCTAGCGGCGGTTCAGGCTTACTTGGATCCTGCCTAAGCCATGGCACATTGCTTCTTCCCTTACAAGCCTCCCTCATTTCTGCAAAGTTCACATCGTCGTACATCCTTCCGAGTATCACGGCTACTGGCGCTTTTG
This sequence comes from Pseudogymnoascus sp. VKM F-4518 (FW-2643), assembly GCA_000750925.1. Lineage (NCBI taxonomy): Eukaryota > Fungi > Ascomycota > Leotiomycetes > Thelebolales > Thelebolaceae > Pseudogymnoascus > Pseudogymnoascus sp. VKM F-4518 (FW-2643). The sequence goes on along the minus strand of JPKC01000365.1, from coordinate 33,924 downwards.
AGTAATTCTGGGTACCGAGGTTATGTCGGTCGCTTGGTGATAGAATTTCACCTCGAATAAGCATGGGTATATCGAGTGCTCCAGCAGCAGCAGAGAAGACGACGTGAATTACTGTATCGAAAAAGTTAGATCAAGTTGATGGGTAGCAAATATAAGAACCACACCTTCATACTCGGGTTTAAAACTGTCTATACATTCTGTAGCCATAGTAGATGACTTGACACAGAGAATTATAGGCATAGGGCCAGGCATAGTGTGGATTGAAACCTGACGATAAGAGAGTATAAACAATTTAGCGTAGGCTAGTGACTAGGATGCTCTTGTAGGCTTTAAAGGTGCAGTGCAGAATATGCAAGTTGAAGTGTTTAGTGTGGTCCGTAAAGCAAGCCCGTCAAAGTGCGGGGTTGAAATATAATTAGAAATCAGCTCTTATATCTTATTATAGACGGCACTAAAGATAGGCTTAGGTGTTGATGCTGTTGCTTCTAACAAAGTGTTTTGCTATTGACTTGAGGAAATTTGATCCATTATACGGCATTTTTAGTTAGGCGTGATGGGCTAGTTGTCTACTAATCTTACGTCACTGCACAAGTCTGTAAGTGATATGTCTTTCCGTTACCAAACTCACGTATGGTGTCCTGATCGAAGGCGGTCCCGTACGATCGTCATACGTTGCGCAAGTCCAAAGTCTGGGTTATACCGTGACGCTAAAAATGTGAATCCACACCCGTGTGTGCGTATAACCATTTATTTGCCCAACAACGTTCTTCGATCGAGAGCCGTATAGTGTCTCGATCTTTGATCGATCTTTGATCGAGACACTATACATCCGCGGCTAAATACTGGCGCACTTCCTAAACTTGATGCATCACGTCACAACTTAAATTACCTTTGGCGAATATGTAGAGTCACATGAACCTCTTGTCTTGTGCCATTCATACAACCTTGTGTGCTGATGTAATTAAGGTCAAATACAGAGAGCAGACATTATAGCACAAGTGTACTCGCTAGTATATATAATAAAAACGTCAGCACATTGTTTAGATAACATATTCTAATTTTCTTCTCCTTTCGCATGGCTCCATTTCAAGCCTACGATGAAGGTCCAATCCATTCTCGCGTCTTTGGCGACCCTGAGCTTTTGTAATGGTATGAAACTCGGGATATTGGGATGACATCACTTATTCTATATAGTGGCTCTGGCAAATATTCGAAACCTTGTTGTCGAAGAATATTTTTCTGCGGATCCTCCAGGTCCCATATCTGTAGCAGAAAAACGAGCGGCACCAGATTCACCCTCGGGCAATTATGCTCCAGCACCTGTCGATTGTCCAAGTACTCGTCCTACAATCCGAGAAGCAAACTCATTATCAGCAAATGAGACGGCATGGCTAGAAGTAAGAAGAAATAATACGATAGAGCCGATGAGCTCCTTTCTTTCTCGTGCGAACATTTCCGGTTTTGATGCCGTGTCGTATATCCGAGGTGTTAGCAATAACGTCTCCAATCTGCCAAATGTGGCTATTGCTATATCTGGTGGAGGGTATAGAGCACTGATGAATGGTGCTGGGTTCCTCGCAGCTGCGGACAATCGAACCGAGAATTCTACTGCTGTTGGCCAAATTGGCGGCCTGCTTCAATCATCAACTTACCTCTCCGGGCTGTCAGGCGGTGGCTGGCTTGTTGGATCTATATTTGCTAATAACTTCACCACCGTGGTTACTCTACGTGACGGTAGCGCAGGCTCTTCCGTGTGGGAGTTTGGTAATTCTATCCTTCAGGGACCGGCGGAAAATGGCAGTTCCATTCTGAACAAGGCCGACTATTACACAAACATAGTTGATGAAGTGGAAAACAAGCAAAGGGCTGGCTTCAATGTTTCTATCACGGACTACTATGGTCGTGCGATATCATATCAGCTTGTCAATGCCACCGATGGTGGGCCAGCATACACTTTCTCGTCTATTGCGGAAGCAGAGAACTTCGTCACTGGAGAGACACCCTTTCCAATTCTAGTCGCAGACGAACGAGCTCCCGGGACTTCCGTTATATCTTTAAATTCCACAGTCTTCGAATTCAATCCATTTGAGATAGGTTCTTGGGACCCAACCACTTACGGTTTTGCACCGACTAGATTCGTAGGAACGAACTTTTCCGCTGGCGTTACTCTCGAGAACGAGAATTGCGTGAGAGGATTTGACCAAATTGGTTATGTCATGGGCACATCGTCATCACTATTTAACCAATTTATCCTTCAACTAAATTCCACTGGTCTTTCCGGAGTCCTACTCAATGCCGCCCAGTTAGCGCTTTCGAATTTTAATGAGTCGGAGAACGATATCGCTCCATATCAGCCAAATCCATTCTACCACTTCAACAATGACACAAATAGAAATGCTTTCAGCAAACAGCTTACACTTGTGGATGGCGGTGAGGATCTTCAGAATATTCCCCTGTCACCACTGATCCAGCCACCCCGAGCTGTCGATGTCATCTTCGCCGTAGACGCAAGTGCGGACACCACTTACAGATGGCCTAACGGAACATCTCTTGTGGCAACTTATCAGCGTTCCTTGAACAGTTTGATTGAGAACGGGACATCATTCCCTGCGATTCCAGACCAAAACACCTTCATCAACCAAGGTCTCAACAAACGTCCCACCTTCTTCGGCTGCGATGTCAAGAACACCACGAGCCCTGCCCCATTGATTGTCTATCTACCAAACGCACCATACACCACGTTCTCCAACATTTCAACCTTTGATCTATCAATCAACAATACCCAACGGAATTCCATCATTCAAAATGGCTATGACGTCGCGACAATGGGTAACGGAACTTTGGATAGTCAATGGCACACCTGTGTTGCTTGTGCGGTGCTTAGCCGAAGTTTCACCAGGACGGATACTCCAGTGCCAGCAGCTTGCACTGAGTGTTTCAACCGCTACTGCTGGAATGGAACCCTCAACTCTACCGCGCCTTCTTCGAATTATACTCCTACTTTCTTATTGCAGGAGGCTTCGGTTTCAAGTGACGCAAGTCCCATGCTGCGCAGTTTCACTGTTATGTTTATTACAGCTGTGATTACTGTCACACTACTTGTCTAAAATAGTACTTTGACCTTATCATTTGGGGACTTCTCTCTATTTCCTTCTCAGTATAATTCGCGTACTTAGGGCGCACCTAATGGATGGACGTCACTCACGGAGAACAGCAAAATATTCCTCGAACATTTGAGAATGCCGTATTTTTTCAGGAGTCATAGTTATGATGTCCTAATCACTGCTTCTCAACTTATTAGTCACAGCTAATATAGAGCAGCTAGCTTTCAGCGGTTTTAGGAACCCCTATCATAAGGCTATCAGTAATAATAATAATAATTCAACGCCGGGGAAGCTATAAGTTTCCAAGGACACAATGGTGAGAAGTCTAAGTTGCTCTCGATATGGCGCACGTTCCTAGCGCCTTTCCCAGCTCTGATCGTTTGAGTATGTGCAGCACCTAGCATACGGATTAGATTAGCTGTGATTCGCGTCGTTGTAATTTTTTGTAAATCTCTCCTATACATCAGTAAAGGGCAGGGAAAGGCAACGTCTCATGTTACGATTTGCTTATTTTTTAGCTTGTACGAGTTATTAATACCTTGCTCACCCACTCACCCAGCTCACCTGTGCATCCAACGTCGCGGGGCAACGCGTCGTTAAAAAAATTGACCGACTTTCGGGTGGTCGAGGTAGTCGAGGTGGTATCTCAAAATAAGGGTAAGGGCGGCGAGGCTCACCCGCTAGGCCGGATGGCACCGATTTAACTATTATCCAGGTGTTTGCTTGAGATCCGGGGAATAGAGGTTGGGTGGGTGAGTACCAGCGAATACCCACTGTTGTATGTTTTGGGATTTTTTTTATAACCAGTGAGGATTAGCTGTCGATATGGTCTGGTCTAACTCTAACAACAATGGCCTCTAATGTCTAAATATAACAAGCTGTTCAAACCGAGGCTGCAGCCATTCAACCTATTTAGTGGCGACACCGGACTCTCGACGCTGCTGCCACCGAACTCCATCACCCCACACGGCATCTCATACACTCAGCATCCCCACCAACGCCAGCCCAACAACCAACACCCCGCCCACCGACAAGCTCCTCGCCGGCCCCGCACCGCTAAAGTTCCCCGCTTCATCGCGCTTCCCCGTGCACCCCCAGTTAATATCCGATTTCATCAAGCACTCGTACATGACCTTCTCGGCCGCGAAATCGGCAGCCTCGCAGTACTGGAAGCACGGTCTATCATCGCCGTAGATCTCGGGTTTGGCGTCTCCGCAGCACGTCTCGAAGGTTTGGTTGTGGCCGGATGTGGTGGAGTAGAGGGACGAGAAGCAGGAGGGTTCGCTGGGAGGGTTGATATGTGGGAGTTAGTGGAGGCTTAGGGAATTGGGTTCAGATGGGGAGACGGACGGCACCGTTAATGTATTTTTGGCATACGTTGGGGACGCTGGCGCTGTAGATGGTTTCGTTGGCGTTCATTTTGAGGGATGTGAGTAGTTCTACTCTATTGTGATACAGGGATGGACGTGACGGGACAACTCCAACATCGGCGGGACCTGTCATATAAGTAGCAAAGCTCACATTGAATCCTCAACATTGTGACGCTTGTTAATGCTTGTACTGGCCTCCTTGACAAGGTATGCTTATGGGAATCGTTCGTATGGTGATGCCTATCCCCCGCACCATGTACGGTAATGTGAATCCTTCCCCCACATAGCCACAGGATTTGGCCTTGGCGCCAAGAAAAGACCCCATGCTCCAAATTGGGACAATTACGGGCAATTTCCATAGGGCGAGTGGTGATTTTATACGTCATTGCGCATGGGTTTTTATCGAGCTGACATTTCTAGTGTTGAGTGATCACCAACGCCCTTGGGTATGATTTGAAGTGAATACTGGCTGAGATCCATGTTAGGCCCCATCTTTCTCCCTTAGAGTACTGATAATCGCCGGTAGTGATTTTTATAAGTGGAACACGGTGACCGGAGTTCCGGCAAAGTCGATATGCGATGGTTTACCGGTGCCAGCATACTCGGGCCGCCCGAGAGTCTGAAGTGGGACTGTTTGAGGCTGAGAATCGATCCGCATTTAAGCTGATAGAAATTATTATTTTAGCTGTAGTTTTGAAGTACCTAGGTTAGACAACTACAACCCCTATGTGATTATGAGATTCTATTTTGCTTACAGTTGTTGTAAACAGTGCCGTTATGGACAGTCCCTCTCCATGCTTTTGGGCGGCATGAGAAGACGATGCTGAAGTTGAAGTTGAAACTCCTAATGTCCGTTCGTCACCCGATGTAGGATGATGTAAAAATTACATAGAAAATCAGTCTAATGAGAAGAATCAAGTCATGATAACACATTCCACTTGACAGGTATAACTACAGGTGTAGTGTCAATCATCCCTGCCATCTAGGATATAGTCAGACACCTCCTGTGCGACATAGACCCCCCGTGAAAGCATAATATCAGAAGGAAGATCTAATTGCCCAATGCGAACCCAATACCCTTTCAAGTTATTAGAGCGATACAAAGATGTTGAATCAGATGCGGGAAGTTCTCGCCATATTCGAGTCCAGTCGGCGCGAAGTTGGGGAAATTCTTGCACTGTGCCGTTCTCGGTGTGGTATTTCATCAACGTGTATACGGAGGCAGGAAGAGCTATATGGCACTTTTTTATATGAGGGCCAAGCTTGCGCACCATTCCATCAATTGGTACCATGAGATGCGACTCGATAATTCTGGGTATCTGATCGTATAGCTCTGTTGGAAAAACTTCCATCCTGCCCTCCAACGATATGCGCAGACTTATTAGGTGTGGTAATGTTATCGGTAAGTCACTTAGAAAGCTATTGAAGGCTATGGGCCCGTAAATGGAATGTTCCCATTCGAATGGGTCGATTTCCCATCCGAAAGGGTTGACCGTCCAACGCATTTTGACAGAAGTGATACTGGCGAGACGTTGAGGAAGGAGCACTCTTGGTATCTGGTGAAGAATGAAGTCATTCGGAAAAATGTATATTGTATTTGTTGTATATAGTATATCGATGCACTCGGCGTAACTAGAGGGATGAAATGAGTCAGTACTATCCAGCGTACTGTCGAGATCCTCAACGAAACCAACGGATAAAATTAATATGAATTCGGTACTAACGCCTGGCGGCATGATAGCAGCCAGCCCATAACCCCAATATAACTGAACATATACTTGTTTTCCCACGTTTCACAGCAAAATTTCACGCCCGGGAGACTATCGCCATCACAATTAGTCTCATCCATATACATATGCATGACTGTTGGCGGGCAGTGGCCGCAGACGCCGCTGAACCACTCCCATTCTTTCCTATTTGTCCTTGAAGTTCTCCACCGAGGCTTTAGGAAGAAGGCTCGGATGCCTGCATGTCTGCGTGTTTGATTCCGTTTGCGCTTGGGGAGTGGTCTTAACGGGTAGTCCAAACTGAGAGACATATCCATCGTTTTGTTACCAAACGCATGCCTCAAAATCTTATTCCGTATCTCAAATGGAAACTTCTGGAAGAAAGCGCTGCTTGCTGTAGCAGAAATAGCGGCTGCTGAGAGGGACTCTTGAGAAGCTGAGGGTGTGAGGACACGGGGCCGGTTCTGGGGGAGGTAAGGGGGTGGCGGGTCATCCTTAGTAGAACGCGAGCCAGTCAGTTTAGAAAATATTCTGAACATTTTGTCTATTTGGTTGTGTTGTCAATGCAGTGCTATGTTGCTCGCCCGCAGGCTTCCATCGTCGCGGTGTTGAGTAGTGTAACGCGGGTGTAACGCGGCTGCCTGTTAAACACATGATCCACTTTTTAAGGTTTGACTTCGGTTCACCCGCACGGCCGCTACTGATCGACGCCGTGGCTGGAGTAATGTGGCGCAACAAGTGACAGTCGTATCATATCTGGTGAAGTCCTATTACAGTACTCGTGCTCTAGCTACTCACACAACCTTTCCTTCCAACTTGAATATAAGTTTATTAACTTACATCCATCTAATAACGCAACCGAAATAATGCCTATTCTTCCTCGTTGCCGCGAGCAAGACTACCAAGCCATCGATAACACCGAAAACGCGGACAAACTTTCACTTGAAGAGGATGGAATGTCAACCGACTCATCCCAATCATTCCACCTGCCTCCGCCATATCTGCAACAGACACCTCGCCAAGTACCATCAGAAATAGAGCCGGAGCCTGATAAAATACAAATTGGCTGGCCAGACCGCGTTGGGGATTTCTTGCGAGATTGTAGGTACCCAGCGCTCTGCCTATTGTTTCTTCCTGCAACCGTTTCTGGGATAATATACGTGGTTGGGGTTGGGGCTCGGCCATTTAGGGGGTGTTCTTAACTAATGGTACGATAATTAATGCAAGTACCTAACCTTCCTCCATTTTTTTTTATGTGCATATGAAACTAATAATCTCTAGTGTTTGAAGAAACTGCAAATTTTGAAACGGCTAGATTTTCTGGGAAGAGTTATTCATTCAATTTTTATTTTAAGTGTTGGAGAAATATTAGGAGTAATTATTTTTAGTAATTTTGGTCTACGACTAATCTTGGGAACGACGGAGGTGGCTACAAATGAAAACTGCCGTTGGATCTCTTCACAGCGTGGAAGTGGAGACACGAACAATAAATGAAGATATCTCAAAATTCCCGACCGTGTTCTGAACCTGAGATTAAACAGCTATCATATGTCATCTATATATTCTATATGGTATATACATCTTCCCTCGACCCCTTCAATGTTTGAGTAGGAGACAGCTCCTTCATGATCTGCTCATAAACCGCCCACTGCGCGGCATTAACAACAAAGGCCCGCACACTGCAGACCCCCAGCCCGCGGAAGAACACTGCTGCGCCCTCCTCTCTATAAATCCGTCGAGCCATCTCTATAGCACCTACTCGGCCTTGCTTCACCACTGCCACTCTCGCTGCGCCGAGCAGCGGCGCCCTCTCCGCGGCCGGTAGTGTCTGCGTCTGTACCCTCGTCTTGATAACATCTAGAGGAAAAACGCTAGCCCAGGTCACCACCCCCGCAATGCCTCCACATAGGAGTGATTTCGCCGCCTCAGCTCGAGGCGAGCTATCTTCTCCCAGTTGCGCTGCTAATATCCTCTTGCCGAGCTCATACGACCAAAAATAAAACCCGTATCCAATACTGTCTCGCATGGCCGTCACTGTCCCGCCATAATACAAACCCTTGATGCCTTCGGACCTGATGACTGAGCGAGCCAGCACGAAAGATGATATGGGGGAATTCGAAACTTGTGCGCGGCACTTTATCAGCTCCGTGGGCGAGCTGACTACCCAAGATGCCAATCCGCCTACTGCACCTGCGATAAATGTCGTGTATAGATTTGTAGCTGGGCCCGGAGAATCGGGGTTATAGCCAGGACTTAGAAAGGCGGTGGTTCGGTTATATGTCATGAATAGCAGCGCATTGAGAGCGCCATATCCAAGAATTGGTGCGGTGGCACCGCGGATCAAGGAGGATGTGCTGTTGAATTGTGACGCGTATGTCGAGGGATGCGTGGCAGTGATGGCAGCCTGAGGAGATGATTGGAGGCGGACTTTGATGAGGTCCAGTGGGTTGCCAATAAGGATCCCGACGGCACCGGAGATGTACCCGGCCCAGAAGTCGGCGGACATCGTGTACTTTATTTAAGCTCTCTATATTGATCGAGCTAATGGCCGGCGGGATTCCGTTTATGCTTGGACCTCATATGATCCTGTGGGCTCCATGTGTGGTTCTTGGGGAGTGGGTTCGGCGTCGGAATGGCGAAAAGCTGTTGGTCGACTTGGTTTTGCTGCTTTGCAGTGGGCACACAAGCCTGCCAGGTGCCTCTGAATTAGCAATATTTGGACCCAAAAACCAACGCCTTTGTCGCCTCTATCTTAGCATATTATTGCTCTCACCGTGCCATCGTCATGATGTGGCGGGGTATTTCTCTCGGCATATCCGCTGCCCCTCATGGGCTGCGGCCTGCCGTGATTGGATGTAATATATATATTAGTGGGGCAGGTTCGGGGTTCTGATGAAGACGTGTGAGTATATGTGGAAATATCTGTCCAAAACCCAGATTTGAGAGCTGAGAGGCAAATTGTAAGAATTAAAATAACGTTTGAAGATTAGAGGTGGTGTTTGAAAGACAGTGTCTTAAATGACGCGACCCCTGCATGTGTTTGTTGTGACATTTTCTGCAGTGTGATGTTGCACAGAGGCACAGACTCAAATGTTATCAGGAACTGGTATCACGTGATATCGCGACTTAACCGTGATAAGCATGTCGCGTATGGTCAGCCTGATATGGAATAACAGCAATCAACGACGCGTCAAGAACCGCACCTACGATTGAACTCGACAAGTCACTTCAAGGCACGTACAGCTTTGAAGCATTTTGATGAGCAATGTAAGTGACATGACTGAGAATGCTTCCCAACATCATCTAACTTTGTCATAGGACGATTAAGCCGACAACCACGAGCGATGACAAGGAAAACGCGTCAACACCAAAAAGTGCAGCTCCTAAGCGGCTGTATGGCGGAACACCGCAGTCTGTAGATAGGCTTATTCGGCCATTCAAATGCCCCGGCTCGGCCGTTGCAACTCGAGTGTCAGAGAAACCAACGCGAAAGCGACGAAAGGTTGACTATGGAGGAGCAGATGGCGAGAAGGAGGATGGAGAGAAGCCGTGGACAAACGAGGACCGCCTTGCGCTGGCAAACAGGGATGTCAACAAATTTCCAGTATTCCAAGTCAAGGATAAGGGGACGATGTTTAGGCAGCGTTTCGCGGTCCCATTGATCAATAAAGATGTTGGCGGCTACAATCCTAATCGGCCGCCTCCAACGCTGGGGCTGAGGCAAGGAGCAGTTTTCATTGCAAAGCCACTCCACGATCCGGCGGGAGAATTTGCCATTGTGCTATACGACCCTACTATCGACAATGTACCTAAAACGATTGAAGAAGCCCAGAAAATCGAGAGCAGCCAAGAAGTGATAAAAGTGGATGAGCCCATCATCCACAAGAGTCTAGCAGATATTCTGGGTATCAGAAAGAAGGTCGAGGGGGAAAGGCCGAAGGTACCGGTGGTTATAGATCCAAGACTCGCCAAGGTTCTTCGACCCCATCAAGTCGAGGGTGTTAAGTTTATGTACAAGTGCGTGACAGGCATGATCGATGATAGGGCAAATGGCTGTATTATGGCCGACGAAATGGGACTTGGGAAAACACTGCAGTGTATCACGTTGATGTGGACGCTACTGAAACAGTCAACAGATGCTGGAAAGCCGACGATACAAAAGGCCATTATTGCTTGCCCTTCGAGTTTGGTTCAAAATTGGGCCAACGAGTTGGTGAAATGGCTCGGGAAGGACGCGATTGTGCCATTCGCTATTGATGGCAAGGCGAGCAAGGAAGAGCTTACGCAGCAGCTAAGGCAGTGGGCTATTGCCAGTGGTCGGGCGGTGACAAGGCCTGTAATCATTGTCTCCTATGAGACACTCCGTCTTAATGTCGACGAGCTCAAGAATACACAGATAGGTCTTATGCTGTGCGACGAAGGTCACCGACTGAAGAATGGAGACAGCCAGACATTTACCGCGCTCAACAATCTGAATGTTTCTAGGCGAGTCATTCTGTCGGGGACACCTATACAAAACGACTTATCAGAATACTTCTCGCTAGTCAGCTTCGCGAACCCAGACTTGCTCGGCACACGACTCGAGTTTAGGAAAAAATACGAGCTTCCTATTCTGAAGGGACGAGATGCCGCAGGAACCGATGCAGACCGTGCGAGAGGTGACGATCGTCTTCGCGAACTGCTGGGTGTCGTCAACAAATTCATCATTCGCCGGACGAACGATATCTTGTCAAAGTACCTGCCAGTTAAGTATGAGCATGTTGTCTTCTGTGGCCTTGCGCCATTTCAACTGGATCTCTACAACTATTTCATCACAAGCCCTGAAATCAAGGCTCTTCTCAGAGGCAAGGGAAGCCAGCCTCTGAAGGCAATTGGCATGCTCAAAAAGCTCTGCAACCACCCCGACCTTCTCAACCTCTCCGACGACCTTCCGGGATGCGAACAGTACTTCCCAGAGGACTACGTTCCAAAAGACGCCAGGGGCCGCGACCGAGATGTTAAGCCCTGGTATTCAGGGAAAATGCAAGTCCTCGACCGCATGCTGGCGCGCATCCGGCAGGATACAAACGACAAGATTGTCCTCATCAGTAACTACACCCAGACCCTCGACATATTCGATAAACTATGCCGTTCCCGCGGCTATGGCTCCCTCCGTCTCGACGGCACTATGAACGTGTCCAAACGACAAAAGCTAGTTGATAAATTCAACCACCCCGAGGGATCCGAGTTCGTCTTCCTCCTGAGCTCCAAAGCCGGTGGCTGTGGCCTCAACCTCATCGGCGCCAACCGCCTTGTTCTCTTCGACCCCGACTGGAACCCCGCTGCCGACCAGCAGGCACTGGCTAGAGTCTGGCGTGACGGCCAGAAGAAGGACTGTTTCGTGTACCGGTTCATAGCCACCGGCACCATCGAGGAGAAGATCTTCCAGCGCCAGAGTCACAAGCAGTCGTTGTCATCATGTGTTGTCGACTCGGCAGAGGATGTCGAGAGGCATTTCACTCTCGATAGTTTGAGGGAGCTGTTCCAGTACCATGGGAAGACGACGAGTGATACGCATGACACGTTCAAGTGTAAACGTTGCAAGCCGGATGGAAAGCAGTTCCTGAAGGCACCGGCGATGTTATATGGTGACACGAGTACGTGGAACCATTTTGTGAATGCGGGGATAGAGAAGATACAGGATTTGTTGCTGAGGCAGGAGTTTGGAGAGAAGGATGTCAGTGCGGTGTTTCAGTATATCTCTCATTAGAATGTGTTCCTGGTTTTGGGATGTTGTTGGAAGAGCGTGAATTGTTATCAGCGGGGCGTTTGGTAGACCTTTGAAAGGGAAGCGTATATTTTAGATAGAGGGTGTCTGATTGACTTAATGCAAATGAGAAGAATGAAATATAACACCACATGGACATATCAAGCAACCGAAGCAATAAGCTGTAGAGTAAAATGTGTCTTCATAATGACTTTCGTGTAGAAAGTTCTATTAATAATATAGGGTATCCTAAATATTCTACAGATGGTGTTACAATATATTCGTACAGCCCCCAGTGTTACAGTATGTTCGTACAGGCCCACAGGGCATCATTGCTGCCACAGCAATTCAAACGGCCGGGATTCTATTCCTCTCTGTCAAGTGTATCCCTAATCCTCGTTTGCCACGACTTGAACCGCCCCGGCGCAAACTCATTCATCGTCCACAGCAAGTGAATCGGCGTCCTCTGGGCCTTTTGTTCTCTTGAAAACAAATACCTAACCTGCATCTGCTGGATATCGCTCACGACATCCAGCGTCTCCTCGTCAAGTTCTAACCCCGACTCTTCCATCTCTTCGAGCAGTCTGATAACGCCGCTAAAGTCGTCGTACTGGAACCAGTAGATCCGCAAAAGCTCGTTGTACAATGCCGTCGTTCCACCCAGAACGTGGGATACGAGACCCAGAGACTTAATGCGGGGTAGCACATTACATGCCAGAGGCGAATGCTTCGCGAAAGAGTGGTGCAAGAGACGTAATCCGTAGAGGAGGTACGAGGCGTACAACGGGAAATAGAGGTTTATATCCAGTGGCTCGGACGCCTGCGTCACCCCCGTCGATTCCTCTGCCGTCGTCTCTACCGCCTTCTTGCGCGAAGACGTAGGACCCTTTTTCTTGGGAGGAGGCGCTACCGGGGCCTTTCTTTCCTCGAGTCCGAGACGTGGGATGAGACTGAAGACCTCCTTTTCCATGATCGCCCAAAGAGCTATATCCGTCGGCGCAGCGCGCATTGCGGCCTCTACTCTTTCCTGCTCCTGTTGTCGGAACTCTTTGTACTTGTCGACTGGTTTTTCTTGCGGGGGTTCGTTCGTTCGAGTCGGTTTTCCTTCTAGGCCAAGAGCTCGAGCGGCAACGGCTCGGAGGGCTATGGGGTACTGCTTCAGTGTGTCCAAGTTCCTCTCGCGGGGCTGGCTTGTGAAGAGGGTGTTTTGTGGAAGGCGCACAGCTTCCTCCATGATTGAGTGGAGTTTCTCTCTTGCATTATCTTTGTTGACCTCAGATAGGTCGACCAGCGATTGTGGTTGAGGTTTCGCATTCTGCGAACGAGCGTAGATGTCGGAAAAGATGCTCTGGAAGGTGTCTCGTTCTTCCAGTGTTATCGTAGACTCTCCGGGTTTCCTTGCTGAGGGGATAGTGAAGTCGGGTTCGGCGTCATATTCCGAGAATATATCTTCTTCTTCGAATGGGTCGTAGGACTTGGCCATGTCGAACTGGATATCATCGGCCTCAGACACCGCATCGTTTGTCAGTTGATGTGTAGTTGTTGGCCGACCAAGAGATGGCGAGTCCCATGGAACATCCTCCTCCTTTACTTTGTTGGACTTGCGATCTACAACAACGTATCTCGTAATCAAAGGTTTGTCTTCTGGTATAGGAGTCTGGGTATTTGAAGGGGTGGCGGTGTCATCAGGGTCTTTTTTGTCACTCCAGAGGGTCTTGCTGACCCTCATACAAGAACCAGCAGAGCTGTGGAATAAATGGGATCGGCATTGGCGAGAAAGCAGGAGTCTCAGTGCTGGTTGTCGCATTGGCTTCCTGCTACTACACAGCGTCCTGGTCTGGTAGAGGAATGGCATTGAAGAAGTCGCCGCTGAATGAATAGCCTTCGCACCGTGGGAGGATATGTTGGAGGCCATAGTTTCGGTTGGCCCAGCAGGGAGAATGCTGCTCGAGGACACTGCTCGTTATTTCATCAGCGTCTGAGCTGTACGTTGAGAATTCGAGTGGCTGCGTCTGGACTGGTGGAATTCGGGACAACTTTTTTGGAGCCTCTTGTACGGAGGTCCCACTACACTTAATTTACCAATAGCGCAGTCACGTTCCTACGCGACGCGGCGCGCCGCGCCAAAGTTAACTACAGCATTGCGCTTGAACTCGCGCCATATACATCGATGCACGCTCATCTGTGACACCGACATAATTTGTACAAATATTGAAGTTCAGAGATAATCATTATCATCATGGTTAAGAAGGAATCTGAAGATTCTACTGCCACCACGGCCAAAATGGAGTCCAAGGATTCTAAAATGAGCGCCTTTGAGCGCAAGAGACTCGAGAATATCGCGGCGAATCAAGCCATAATGAAAGATTTAAGTACAACAGCGAAGAAGATCATACCAAAAGCAGCGCCCAAGCCAGCTCGATCGAAAACACCGAGAAAAAGAGAACCGCCTGTAAAAAGAGAAGCCACCAGGCCAACGAGAACCAGTTCGCGGATTGCTGGACTGGAAGCCGACGGCGAGGGAGCCAAGAGGAAATTCGAAGAAGAATTCCAATTCGCACAGGATGATGCCAAGGCGAAGAAAATGAGGGTAGCGGGAGACCTCAATTTGAGTGATATTGCCGTGGAGGGCAAGAAATGGACCAATGACGACAATTTCCTGTCTTCAATCATGAGGGGGGCACAGCCATATGAGAGGACGTTTGACGATAGTGATATCAAAACTACTACGAATGAGGAACTGAAATCTCTAAGAGAGAAAATGAGCGGTCTTGAGTTATACAAAACGTGGGAGCCAAATGGTGAGAAAGGCCCATTATACCTTTATATCGTTCAACTACTAACGGCAATTCAGATATTAAAATCACACCAGAGCGCATATACTCTATGGGTTTCCATCCCACCCATGACAAGCCGCTTATATTCGCGGGAGATAAGATTGGAAACCTTGGACTATTTGATGCATCTCAGAAAGGAGAGGTGGACGACGACGGTGATCAGACTGAAGCGCCAGTGATAACAGCATTCAAGCTTCATTCTCGAACGATAACATCACTCCTATTCCCGGCGAATCACACTGAGCTATACTCTGGTTCCTACGACTCCTCCATTCGGAAACTTGATCTTCAGAAGCAGGTCGCCGTCGAAGTCTATGCGCCACCGTCAATGGACGATGACGAAGCAATTTCTGCTATCGACATGAACTCTAACGACCCGAACCTGATTTATTTCTCCAGGCTAGACGGAGCGTTTGGAAGACATGATATGAGAACCCAGAAAGATACCGAAATATGGTACGTATCCGAGAAGAAGGTGGGCGGGTTCTCGTTGCATCCGCTTCACCCCCATCTCGTAGCTACCGCCTCCCTGGATAGGACGCTGAAGATCTGGGATCTGCGGAAATCTACTGGGAAGGGTGAAACCAGACAACCCGGGCTTCTGGGTGAACATACTTCGCGGCTATCGGTATCTCATGCGGCGTGGTCGTCCTCTGGCCATGTGGCAACCAGCTCATATGACGATACAATCAAGATACATTCCTATACGAAAGCGAAAACCTGGGGAGTCGGGCACACAATCACGGAAGAAGATATGGAGCCAACGGCTGTGATTAGACACAACAACCAGACTGGGCGATGGGTCACGATCCTGAAAGCGCAATGGCAACAAAGGCCTGATGATGGGATCGCAAAGTTTGTGATTGGGAACATGAATCGGTTTGTCGACATATACACGAGTGAGGGAGAGCAGCTGGCTCAGCTTGGTGGCGAGGGGATTTCTGCTGTTCCTGCGGCGGCTGAGTTCCATCCAACTAGGAATTGGGTTGCAGGAGGAACTGCTAGCGGTAAACTGTGCCTGTGGATGTGAATTATCGCGATTTGGAACGGGGTTATGATGGCGTTATGGGGTTTAACAATGTGCTTTCTACGGTACAGGTTGTGGTTGGCCTTTGTTGGGATTGCTTTGCAATGATAGGGTCTTAGGTGAGACCATTTTGTCTCTAGTCAAAGGACGGATAAATGGGGTCTTGTTTGCATCTAAAACACACACAGATAACCATTGTATATTAATCTCTGAATCATTCAGCTTTGTGCATCATGCCAACAAGCTAAACCCATGTATGTGATACACTGTACAGCTCGTTCGATTTGGTCAAATCGGGGTTTGTCGTCGGGGATGGATCGGATGGATGGGATGGATGTGCCTGGCCCGTTCAACCCGTTCAACCGCTAAGCGTGCCAACCACCAGAGTGACGTCTTCACCGTGGGGCGTGGGGCGTGGGCAACTCCGTTAGTGGCCGTCCAATATGGTAACCCGTTTTCATGTATGTACATACGGTGCCTATCTGTGCCTTACTCTACACATCTCTAGCGTGCGGGATCAAGGCTACCTTCTCCCCACGACTGGCTTTTGAGACCTCTTAACTTCCTTAACCACTGTGTGACTCGATCGCCGTTGACTTAGAGCTTCACTTGGTCGAGAATCATTGTTCAGAGAGTCATAATTGGCAAGCACATGTGATCTTTGTTTCCTTTCGTTAGATAGACGACAACCTGAGGGGCTTATCGCAATCGGTACCAGTCCCCGACTCAAATATTCACACCTACCCACGCGGTCCCGTTGCCACAGACAAAACCCACGCCATATTTGTCTGGGAGTACCAGATAAGCGTGCAGGAATCATGATACGATCCCACGAAGATGTCAAGAAGCGGGTGGGCCGGAAGTTGACCAAGAAGAGGAGGGAAGACCGCCGGGTCACTATGGAGATCCCGGAGCGCTTTGAGGATGGCGATGACGCAGACGAGGACTGCACCGCACCCAAGGGACAGAACGGATTGATTAACCAGTCCGTATTTGGGATGATCGCAGCAGCAGGTTCGCAAGCCGACTTCCATGCGAGATTCGACGGCCAGGATAGCGACGATGAGGATGACGAGACAACGGAACCGGACGATGCTATCAGACTGTCAGAGGCTTCTTCAGACCCTACCACGAGCAAAGCTTCTACAGATGAGCGCAGATCACGACATATGTTTCACAGACGCAATCTCTCTGATAATAAGCTGCTGCGATCCTTATCACAACTCGGCAGCAAGAACAGGACCAAACATACACAGCTATCGACAGCTTCGAGCGACCCGGTGACACCGGAGAAGATCAAAGACACAGAAAGAGATCATGCAGCGCGGTCACCCTTTAAAGGGCCTCCTATAATGAGCCAGATGCTAGAAGCAAAGGCAGCGGCGGTACAGCGGGCAAGCTTCGATTCGCGGCGATCAGACTACATACCGGGGCAGTCGGATGGCGCGGATGGTGCTGAAGGCTCACCGAGCGACCTCGCGATACGGTTGATGGAGATTTTCGAGTTCGAGAGCCCAGAGCTAGTTATTGATGGTAACTCCGACCTCGTCCTTTCTCAGATCTATGTAGCTAATACGTCTCAGAATATCCTTGCTGGCTTATGAAGAGCGTATTGCTCCAAGGGTACATGTATATTACCGAAAAACACATCTGCTTCTACGCATACCTCCCTAAGAAATCGGTATGAAAGGCACCCTACTAGTCATACTTTGATATGGTTCACTAATGGCATTGTAGAACGAGATCGTCAAGTCTGGATACCTAAGCAAGCGTGGACTCAAGAATCCAAAGTATAACCGTTACTGGTTCTGCTTGCAAGGTGATGTGCTGTCATACTACACGGATCCTTCAGACAAATACTTTCCATCTGGCAATATTGATCTCAGATATGGTATATCTGCCAGCGTTGTAGACAAAGAGAAAACGTTCTTCGAAGTTATAACCAACCACCGGAGGTATCAATTTCACGCCGACAGCATACCGAGTGCCAAGGAATGGGTGAAGGCACTTCAGAAGATTATCTTCCGTTCTCATAACGATGGAGATAGCGTCAAAATCTCACTACCTATCGAGAATGTGATCGACGTGGAAGACAGCCCGGTAATTGAGTTCGCGGAAACATGCAAGATTCGAGTAATCGACAACGATGAGACATACGCTATTGATGAGGTACGTTTACACCTCCTAGGCTATAACGAAACTGTATACTGACTTTAGACTAGTACTTCTTCTCGTTTTTCAGCTTTGGGAAGCAAGCATTAAATGTTCTTCGCACTCTCGTATCGGATTCAGCAGCAAAGCAAATACCAGAGGACATGCTGGTACAGCCTCAAGGGAACTCCGGCGGTAATAGCCCTAAGGCAGGTTCATCTAGGCCTAGCCTCGCGATTTCGACACGAGAGAGCAAACCGTTTCTAAACCCCGCCAAGGCAACTACTTCAGGGCTTGGAGAAAGTGTTAAGGCAACATTGGCGCCTCTTATGTCCTCCCCTCTTCACGTACATAGCCCGCGGGGTAGCGGTGAATTCTCCCGAACAAGCTTTGACATCAATCGAAGTTCTAGCCAGACTAGGGCCTCGAGACGCAGTATGGATGTTAGTAGACTCAACCTAGACGGAAATGGCAGGAATGGGAGCCCTAGCAATGATCGGCGGAGCTTCAGCAGGAATCGGTTGCCCGAGAAGAAGAATTCTGAGAAGCAAGATTCGTCCGACTCATATGTTCATTCCATGGAAGAGTCCTCGGCCGCTGCTCAATCGGCCAGTGAGGATGCCACGGGGTCTGCTAGTCAGATATTAAGGGGAAGCGAAGGATTCTTCCAGCCGACGATCCATCGCTCGGCATCTGCATCACGACGCCGAGATGATGCTCAACTGCTTGGGGGTCCGTCGCTACCACAGTCACCTACGGCACTGCCGCATGCAGCAACGTTGGACATATATGAAAGACCAAAGCTAACCCAGGGTGATAATGCGTCTTCACCTTCTTTACAGACCTTAGCTAAAGCCGGCGCATACCCATTGCAGAGGGCAGCGGGCTTTGCTAACTACCTTAACCGCCACTCAAAACGCATGAGCACCCTTCTTGCAACAGAATCTATGGGATATGTTGAGAAAGTATCGGGGATGTGGAAAGGCGGGAAGAAGCATTACGATGAGCCACTAGGCCAGGGGCTAGAAGATGACACAGACGATGAAGGCGGCCAATCTGATGGAGCCGAACATCGCTTTCAAGCCCATTTCGCCCTTCCAGCCGGCGAGAAGTTACAGGCGGCATATTTTGGTTACTTTCACCGGGTATTGCCTCTCTATGGCAAGATTTACATCAGCAATCGGTCGTTTTGCTTTAGAAGCCTTCTACCGGGTTCTCGCACAAAGCTGATTCTGCCACTCAAAGACATTGAGAATGTAGATAAGGAGAAGGGTTTCCGCTTTGGTTATTCTGGGCTAGTAGTTGTTGTTAAGGGACATGAGGAACTCTTCTTTGAGTTCAGGCAACCCGACGCAAGAGATGATTGCTGTGTCACTTTGCTTCAAAACCTGGAAACGATTCGCTACCTTAAGGAATCAGGCTTGCTGACGCAAGAGGAAGAGGATAGCGCAGCATGGGCTGTTGCCGAGCATAAGGCTTTGCAAGAAGCAAGACACGAATCACGGCAGCATAACCATGACCTCGAATTGCCAACTACTGCGGAAGGCGCCTCAACTGATCTGACCCCTATTATGTTCGACGACCCCCGTGCGTCGATATTAAATTTCAAGCCTACCGAGTCACTTCGCATTACCTGTTTAACAATTGGCTCACGTGGAGATGTTCAGCCATACATAGCTCTCTGTAAAGGATTTATCGCAGAAGGACACAGGCCGAAGATTGCAACACATGTTGAATTCAAGGATTGGATCGAGGGCCATGGAATCGAGTTCGCTCCCGTTGGAGGCGACCCGGCAGAACTTATGCGGATCTGTGTTGAGAACGGGATGTTCACATACTCCTTCCTGAAGGAAGCGTCGACGAATTTCCGCGGGTGGATTGATGATCTACTTTCTTCTTCTTGGATAGCTTGCCAGAATTCGGACGTGCTGATCGAGAGCCCCAGCGCCATGGCCGGTATACATATCGCAGAAGCATTAGGAATCCCATATTTCCGCGCCTTTACCATGCCATGGACTAGAACGCGCGCCTATCCCCATGCCTTTGCCGTGCCAGAGCACAAGATGGGTGGAGCGTATAACTACATCACCTATGTCATGTTTGAGAACGTCTTCTGGAAAGCCATTGCGGGGCAGATCAATAGATGGCGGAAGAAGGAGCTTAGTCTCCCTCGCACCAGTCTGGAGAAGATGCAGCCGAATAAGGTGCCATTCCTGTACAACTTCAGCCCCTCGGTCGTCGTGCCACCGCTCGACTACAGTGACTGGATTAGGGTGACGGGGTACTGGTTCCTCGACGAAGGCACCGATTACGCGCCACCAAAGGAGATCTCCGATTTCATCGCAAAGGCTAGGGCTGATGGGAAGAAGCTCGTCTATATTGGGTTTGGCTCTATTGTCGTATCAGATTCAGCTGCTCTCACGAAAACAGTTGTGAACTCGGTGCTAAAGGCCGATGTTCGCTGCATCCTATCGAAAGGATGGTCTGACAGGCTCGACAAAATCGGAGCCACTGAGCCTGAAGTCCTCCCAGAGGAAATCTTGCAAATCAAGTCTGCACCCCACGACTGGCTGTTCACGCAGGTTGATGCTGTAACCCACCATGGAGGCTCCGGCACTACAGGAGCTAGTCTTAGAGCTGGCCGTCCTACGATTATTAAGCCCTTCTTTGGAGACCAGTTTTTCTATGGGTCGCGAGTGGAAGACCTTGGTGTTGGGATTTACCTCCGGAAGCTTAACGTGAGCGTCTTCGCGCGCGCCCTGTGGGAAGCTACGCATAGTGAGAGGATTATAGCCAAGGCGAAACGGTTGGGAGAGCATATTAGAAGCGTGAGTTTCCATTCTATCCCTTATCATTTGAATATTTAGACACTAATAAACTTATAGGAGAATGGCGTTGACACTGCGATACAATGCATATACCGCGACATGGAATACGCCAATAGCCTGATTAAGCGCAAGTCTGGCAGCCATGAAGGGCTAGCCGAAGACATTGAGGAGAGTTGGACATTCATAGGCGACGACAACGACCCGGAACTCATGAGCCGCATTCACGCTTGGGATCCGCGTGTGGTGCTTGCACACTCGAAGGATATGACCGAACCACAGTCAAAGGATGTGACCGATTCTCCGGTTCCGACGTCGCGGTCTGAGACTCCGCTGCCTTCTGAACAGGACTCGGGAAGCAAGTGATGTGGTGCGGACATGGGCGGGATGGTACCTAGGGGATCGGACGTATATTACTAATATTATGATAAGGTGCTGTTGGGAGGTGGGACGCCTTTTTACGACTGGTATGGCTGATGTTATAGAGTGCTGGCCTTAATGATAGATTAGCATGGTGGGAGTGTAGATGGATGAAGGGGCCCTAGGCGACCTATGGGTATAATGGTAGTGGGCTTGGGATAGAGCAGAGCTCCTTTCGGGATTGTTGGGAATAGGAGATCGGTGTCAATATACCTGTGTTTCTTTGAGATATGCATTTTAGATCGCCACTTCGTTTTGTGGTGACAGTAGTGTTGGTTGTATGGAGCGAGTACTAAGTAAATAAGTGGCGCTGTAAGCACTATTACGGCATACTATAAACTGAAATCAAATTAATATCTCCAAGGGACCTTTAAAGCATAGTTTATATATAAACTAACTGTATATAACTTGTATATAACTTATATATAGCTTCAAATAAGCTCCAAGAACCATATTTAAGCGTGTGGACCCTTGAGGAACTGTTGGTCGAGGCTGTGGCAAGGGTCGGTTGTTGCCTTAGGACGTCATGCATCCTCCTCCAACAATCCAACCAATCACTGCACCCTGCTCATTCGCCCGCAACGGAGGCAAATGGCATAAAAGGTTGGTAAGGCCCCGACCTTCCAAGCAGCTTTCAGAAGTACGGAAGCGGCCGCACGAGCATGGTATCTGCCTGAGCAACCACTACGGCCATTTTAATTCACTACGACCCACAGAGTGACGTGCATCTACTGCTCTATACTCCTAGCTTGCGCAACAAAGAAATCCAATCCAAAGACATCTAGAAGGATAAGAGCCTCATTGTTGCTTGGTTACATGAGGCTATTGGGCATGGTTGGATTAATGGGCATTTGTTGAAGTTGCGCTTCACACACGAACGAGAGACCCTATCTCACTATTACCCCGAATTACCCCCACGTCCGCGTCAAGAGCTTACACTCTAGTGCCGAGACATCATAAGTGAGTTATTGCACCCCGTTGTCGCGTCTGGACATGCATCACGAAGCTTCTTGGGGCTTCAGAATTGCTATGATGCTTGCTTGCGCGAATCGCCGTTGAGGCCGAAGTGTGCTCTGCTAACCACGCCCCCTCTCCGGTTAGGCTCCCATCGAACTTATCCCATATGCTTTCGCCGACTGCTTCAAGCCAAAGGAGGAAACAAAAATGGGGAAGCCGCTCAACCTAGGGAAGAAATTGAAGTACCCCATCACTGTCAACAAGCTTCTCAAATCCCCCGGCGACTCGTTCGCCAAGGGCGATGCCATCTTCGAGTACAGCTTCAAATGGAAGAAGGAGGTCGGAGACGCGTTTGGTGACAGATGGGAGGAGGAGATAACGACGATTGTCAGCTTCGCCAGCACGGCGGATGGGAAGCTGCTACGATGGGCGATAGGCCCCGGCATGGTCATCCACCACGACCAGTCCTGCGCCGAGATCGACGAGACCTGCTCGCATGCCGTTCAATACGCTGGCCTCTGTGCGCTGTGCGGGAAGGATATGAACGAGACCTCGTGGGCAACCGACACCGTCGACGCGCAGCGGGCGCAAATCAACATGATACACGATCAAACGCTGCTATCGGTGAGCCAAGACGAAGCATCGCGAGCGGAAGAGCAGTTGCAGCGGCGACTGCTGAAGAACCGGAAGCTGTCGCTTGTGGTTGATTTGGACCAGACGATCATCCACGCCTGTATCGAGCCGACGATTGGCGAATGGCAGCGCGACCCGACATCTCCGAACTACGAAGCTGTTAAAGACGTCAAATCATTCCAGCTTCATGACGATGGCCCCCGGGGGCTGGCGTCAGGCTGCTGGTATTATATTAAGATGCGCCCGGGCCTAGCCCACTTCCTGGCCACCATTGCCGAAAAATACGAGTTACACGTGTATACGATGGGAACGAGGGCATATGCGCAGGAAATCGCAAAGATTGTCGACCCTGAGCATAAGCTCTTTGGCGATCGAATCATTAGCAGAGACGAGAATGGGAGCTTGACGGCAAAGACGCTTTCAAGGCTCTTCCCGGTGGACACAAAGATGGTCGTGATTATAGACGACAGAGCCGACGTATGGCCGCGGAATCGATCGAATCTTATCAAAGTTGTCCCATACGACTTCTTCATCGGCATCGGAGACATCAACTCGAGCTTCCTGCCTAAACGGGAGGAAACCCCAAAGGTCGCCCCAGCGCCGCCACCGGCTGTAGCAGTGGAATCAATACCCGACACAGAGGAAACCACAGAATCAGAATCTACAGTTGATGATGCTGAGGGCCAAGCCCAAGTCAGACGAGACGAACTGAAATCGAAGGCAGCATCCACCGACACTACCGAAAGCATGAGCGCTCTGGAAGAGCTTGTCGCTATGGGAGGAGGGGATGACCCCACAATCCGCGAGATCCAAGCCCAGGAGCAGGCCGAGTTTCTGGAGAAACAACTCAAAGAACGGCCGCTACTGCACATGCAACAACAACTCGACAAAGAAGACAATGCCGAGGGCGAAGAGGCCACGAATGGAACTGCGGAAGAATCGGAAAATACTGATGATTCGGCGTACCACCATCACAGGCACCATCTGCTGAAGGACGATGATAACGAGCTAGCATATCTCGAGAACCATCTTCTTGGCCTGCATAGGACATTCTACGAGCAATACGATAAAGCTCTGATTAACGCCAAAGGAGACCGTGTCGCTCATCTTCGGCCTGGAGCGACTAGGAAGGTCCAGATGAAAGACGAAGCTGCCGACCTCCAAATCGTCCCCGACATTGGAGAAGTAATGCCGCTGATCAAGTAAGTTTGGTGTTGCCAACGCTGCCTCTATCGAACCTGTACTTACATTGCATAGGGCGAACAGTCTGCGGGGTACCAGCATAGTACTGTCTGGCCTAGTGCCATTGGGTGTGGATGTATTGAGGTATTTACGCACATTTATTAAAAGATATAGAAAGGATTTATTTTTGGCGTATGATATTATTAAGTGGGAGTACATGGCTAAACAGTTGCAACGCAGGTCCGAAATAGCGATACAGTCGATGAGCTTTGGAGCACAAATCCACACAAAGTAAGCATATTCCCGTCGAGTTTGAACCTGCGGTTTGCTAATGGCCATATAGGATATCGCGCAAAATCACCCACCTTGTTGTTGCGGCGAACCGCACTCGGACGCAGAAAGTTCGCCAGGCCACAAGCTACCCCCACATCAAAATCGTGAACCAGCAATGGCTAGTCGACTCAATGAGTAGGTGGGAGAAGGTCGACGAAACACCCTACTTGGTATGTAGAGTCTCCACTTCAGATCGAACTCTTGGGTTCAAAAACGCCCCATTTTTTACGCCTCGGAGAAGAACTGTAAGACTAACAACAAATGCAGATAAACATACATCGCGAAGACAAGTCTACCCAGCCGGAACTCTTCTCTGATGGGCGAAGCCTCGATGACAGCAGTGGGGATGACTCTGAGGGAGAAGGCCGTTCTAGCCATGACGATGCCGATGTGCCCGAAGACTTCGAAGGCGACCAATCGCCCATCGAAGGTCTGAAAGACGTCGACTGGAGCGGCGTCGACGCCGAACTAGAAGAGTTCATGGCAAGCGGTAGCGAGAGTGAAAGCGAGAGCGTTGCAAGCAGTAGGTTTCCCCCCAACACAGCCACCGTCAAAATTCCCCTAACCAATTCTAGATACAAGCGACCGCAGCCAGCAAAGCACCGTCAGCATCAGGCGAAAACGCAAGCTAGACAGCAAAGACGGCGAAGAGACAGACGAAGAGAGCAACATATCGAAGAAGCAGCGCCTCGCACGTAACCGAACAACCGGGCTCAAGACCGTCAAGACGCCGAACTCAGCATCGGGCTCTAGCCTTCCAACGCCAGAGAAGACAGCTGCGGAAGATGGAGACGAGACGCACCAGACAGACACCCAAGACGAAGAATTCGACAACGACCTCGAGGCAGAGATGATGGCCGAGTTCGAGAAGGGCGACTGGGACAGCCCGGAGGAGGGCGACGATGACAGCGGTGGCGGCGGCGGCTAGATGGGATTCATTTTATGATCTGTTTCTTGTTTTAGCGTTGGCTTGAGCATGTACTGGACGGGGTGGTGCATTTGGTGGCGTTATTGGGAGGGGGCAAGTCTAGGCGCACTATGATGGGGGGTTGTAGGGTATATCTGTCGTGAGAAGTGCGATTCGAGTATACGCGATGGTAAGAGGGAGTTCTAGATACCTTAGCCACTCAATAAGATATGAAATGATACTTTGGATGGAACTGTTACGGTCTTCTCATTACTGGTGCCGACCAAAAGGCAGAAGAGGGACTTTGCATGAATGCAGCGATTACAATAACTGTCATTGAAATAGAGACTCTCAATTACTGAGGGCTAGAGTTGTGAATTCTTAGTGCCAATTCTCACTGCTGAGATAAACACAGAAAGGGGATATGGTTTAGTGGTATAACGCTTCTTTAGCATAGAAGAGGTCCGGCGTTCGATTCGCCGTTTCTCCAGTGTTTGATTGCTTCGGCATTTATTTTTTTATTTTGCTGCCAGCTGTGGATACGTGATGGGGCATCGATAGTGTGGTGTTTCCTTTTTTGGTGACGGCCCCTCTTCAAGACTTTTTTGGGCGGCACGAGTGTCTGGAATATATTGCACGTGACCACTTTTGCTTAATTGAAGGCGGTGGCAGAATCGCGTAGATTCGCGCATCGCGTCAACCGCATTTAGGGGTCGCTGGTAATTGGCAAAGTGCTCCTGAACTGACCCGCACTGCTATTTGAACGAACAACGAAGGCTTTGTTGTATGGGCCATTTTAGAACTCGGAATTAATTCATTTTTGCGGGCACAGACAGCAATTATGTCGAATCGCCCTGAGTTAAAGGTTAGATCACTACTTGACCTGGTTAAACCTGCCCCATGCTAACATGTCCACCAGGTTGACGACGAGCAAGGCTTCATCAAGTTCTTCAAATCTCTTCCGACAGAAGACAGCGAGACAATCCGCATCTTCAACCGCGGCGACTACTACACCGCCCACGGCGAAGATGCCTCCTTCATCGCCCGCACCGTCTACAAGACGACCTCCGTCCTGCGTCAGCTCGGCCGCAACGACCACACTGGCCTTCCGTCCGTCACCATGACCGTCACCGTCTTCCGAAATTTCCTGCGCGAGGCACTATTCCGTCTCGGCAAGAGGATAGAGGTCTGGGAGAGCACGGGTCGCATGCAATGGAAAATCGCCAAGCAGGCGTCGCCAGGGAACCTCCAAGATATCGAGGATGAGCTGGGAGGGCAGATCGATGCCGCGCCTATCATGCTGGCTGTTAAGGTGTCGGCCAAGGCTTCCGAGGCGCGCAATGTGGGCGTTTGCTTCGCCGATGCCAGCGTGCGGGAGTTGGGTGTCAGCGAGTTTCTCGATAACGACCTGTACTCGAATCTCGAGTCCCTCCTCATCCAGCTGGGTGTCAAGGAGTGTCTGATTCAAGTCGATAAGTCGAATAAGGATATTGAGATCTCGAAACTAAAGGCGATTATTGATAGCTGTGGAATTGCTGTCTCAGAACGCCCAATTACGGATTTCGGAACAAAAGATATCGAGCAAGACCTGGCACGCCTTCTGAAAGATGAGGCTGCATCGGGAGCTTTACCCCAGACGGACTTGAAGCTTGCTATGGGCTCTGCCGCAGCGTTAATCAAATACCTAGGTGTCTTACACGACCCGTCAAATTTTGGTCAATACCAGCTCTATCAACACGACCTAGCACAATTCATGAAGCTGGACTCCTCGGCCCTAAAAGCGTTGAACCTCATGCCTGGCCCGAGAGATGGCTCGAAGACAATGAGTCTCTTTGGGCTCTTGAACCACTGCAAGACTGCAGTTGGCACCAGGCTTCTGGCGCAGTGGCTAAAACAGCCGCTTATGAGCAAGGATGAGATCGAGAGGAGACAGATGCTGGTGGAAAGTTTTGTCGAGGACACAGAGCTACGACAAACGATGCAGGAAGAACATCTCCGTTCAATACCCGACTTGTATAGGCTAGCAAAGCGATTCCAGAAGAAAATGGCCAACCTGGAGGATGTAGTAAGAGCATATCAGGTTGTTATTAGGCTGCCTGGCTTTATCGGGACTTTGGAGGGAGTTATGGACGAAAAGTACAAGGACATCCTTGACGAGGCATACACCGTCAAGATTAGACAATACTCGGAGAGCCTCTCCAGGTTGCAGGAGATGGTCGAAACGACGGTGGACTTAGATGCTATGGATCGCCATGAGTTCATCATCAAGCCAGAGTTCGACGATAGCCTCCGCATTATTCGCAAGAATCTTGATAAGCTAAAGTACGATATGGAGAAGGAGCACCAAAGCGTATCAGATGATCTCGACCAGGAAATCGACAAGAAGCTCTTCTTGGAAAACCACAGGACGCACGGGTGGTGCCTGCGGTTGACAAGGACAGAGGCAGCATGTATCCGCAACAAAAAGCGGTACTTGGAATGCTCGACGCAGAAGAACGGCGTCTACTTCACAACGAATGCGCTGCAGAGTATGCGACGAGAGCATGATCAGCTTTCGGAGAATTATAACCGCACTCAAAGCAGCTTGGTTAACGAGGTTGTCAGCGTCGCTGCATCCTACTGCCCTGTTATTGAGCTGTTGGCTGGCGTTCTCGCACATTTAGATGTGATTGTCAGCTTCGCTCACGTTTCCGTACATGCTCCTACAGCCTACACAAAGCCCAAGATGCACGAACGAGGGACTGGCGATACCATACTTAAAGAGGCTCGCCATCCATGTATGGAGATGCAAGATGACATCCAGTTTATAACAAACGATGTCTCGCTGATCCGCAAGAAGTCCGAGTTTTTGATAATCACCGGTCCCAATATGGGCGGTAAGTCGACCTATATCCGCCAGATCGGCGTTATTGCACTGATGGCTCAAATCGGCTGCTTTGTTCCCTGCACAACAGCAGAATTGACCATTTTCGACTGCATTCTCGCTCGTGTCGGCGCCAGCGATTCTCAGCTTAAGGGTGTGTCGACCTTCATGGCCGAGATGTTGGAGACTGCAAATATCTTGAAGTCCGCAACGTCCGAATCACTCATAATAATAGACGAGCTCGGCCGCGGAACAAGTACATATGATGGATTTGGCCTCGCCTGGGCTATTTCAGAGCACATTGTCAAGGAAATAGGCGCCTTCAGCATGTTTGCGACTCACTTTCACGAGTTGACGGCACTCGCAGACGAGTTTCCACAGGTCTCTAACCTGCACGTTGTTGCTCATATCGGCGACGGCCCGCAATCCGATGGCAAAGGCGACAAACGGGAAGTAACACTTCTATACAAGGTAGAAGACGGAGTCTGCGACCAAAGTTTTGGTATCCATGTCGCGGAGCTCGTTCGATTCCCGGAGAAGGTTGTGAATATGGCGAAGCGGAAGGCAGACGAGTTAGAAGATTTCACTGGCAAGCACGAAAATGACGCGGTGAAGGTCAAGAAGGAGGATGTAGAGGAAGGAAGTCTAATGTTGAAAGAGCTGCTGAAGACTTGGAAGAGCCAATGCGAGAGTGAAGGCTTGAAGGGGGATGATATGGTGGCTAGGATGAAGGAATTGGTTATGGCGGATAAAAAGCTGCTCGACAGTCCATTCTTCCAGAGTGTGAAGGCTCTATAAGTATGAGGTATACGGTGTTTGGAGTTGTGAAATATAGCTGAGTGGGCCCGAGGGAGGATATATCATATGATCATGTTGGCTTAAGGAAAGCCAGACTTGTACAATTTAATTCAGTAACTTGGCTCATGCGAAGATTATTGATAGGGCAGGGCAGGCAAATAATGAAATTTGTTTTGGCTGAATTGGACCAGGAAGAAGGAACGACTGAGAACATTATGGCGAACGATACCGGTTGCACCTTCCAGCTGGGAATAGAGACTTGCAGATCGTGAGGAGCAAAGTAAGTAAATCAGGCTAGTAATATTTTGATTTGTCTTTTTCCAATCGATCGCCATTTTACCTACACCTAAATATTCATTATAATCTACCCTAAAACGTCCATGGGAGCTTCTCTCTTCATTTCTGTGGTCAGTCATTGGATATTGCAGAATGAGTCGACATAATGAGAATGAAACCAGGATATTCGTCGCAAACAGCCCGACAATAGCAGATATCCCAACTACTTCAAGGCTTCCGCCGTTGTCCAAGTCTGGCGACGACACGATAGCAAGGAGTAGAAAGCAAGAATCACCCCGAAGCACACATACCTCAGATCGGGACTCCCCACTCTACATCTCCCCAAAGAAAGCGCGGCGACGACAACGGCAGTCACTATCTGCAATCAGTAACAAGTCTATAATAACCAATGACGGCGCTGAGATATCCTCCAGAATTGCAAGCAGGCTTAATCGAGAGAAGCTCGCATGGGAAACCATAAACTCCGAGATCCTGGAATGGCAGACAGTGTGTAGAACTGGTCGGCCAAGCTGGTGGTCCCCAGCATCAAGATGGACACGTCAAAGGAGGATCCGATCAAGAACGAGTAGAGATCTGGCCAGCATGGGGACAGCTGAGTGTGCCGATTATGATGATATCTGGTCTACCCCAGCCCAACTCTTTGAACAGCAAAAGCAGATATCGAAAGATGGCACCTCCAGCACCCAAGAACAGGCTTTTATAACAGCGGTCCAGCTTTTGAGCGTCAGCTTTACATTGCCTGTGGAGCAATTCGAGAATTATAAGAACTCAGCAATGTACTTTGCCAATTTGGCTTCTAATGGTGTGCCTGACGCTCGGCTTATCAGCTCCCTCCGGATGCACACAGACTATCGATGGTCTCCAGCCTTTGGTCATGAAGCAAGAAGTACCTCGCCTGAATATCTCCGTAGAGCAACCCACAGTGGTGGAGAACTGCCTTTGGCTAGCCTTGGAGATGCGCCGCTATCTCTTGATATAAGCTACTCGGGAAGAAGTCGAAGATCGAAGCGAAACAGAAGACGACACCGGGTACGATATGTTACCCCTGCGGATACCTCAACGCAAGAGCATGCCGAAAAGGTCGATAGTCAGACGTCGAACCCGGTTCTACCACGCCCTGCTTTGAATTCCTCTGCTTTGGATTCAACGGAAGGGAGCTTCAGCGACTCTACACGGCAAACGAAGTCTCAGTCTCGCATGATGCCGGCGCGTGGAGCATATAGCTGCCCTGTGAGCCCCACCCTGACTACTAAGTCGGCAGGGTCTCGAGCAACTCGACTACAACATAATCTTCCTACCCAAGTGGAGATAGATGAACCTCCTCAGGAGACTCCACAACCCCGGTGGCAGCTAGAGTCTAGTCGCTACACTCTGGAGCCCGCAATTCGGTCAGAACCGCACCCTGTATTTATTCAGCCTGTCAAAGAATTGGTTGTGAAGAGCTGGCAAACTTTCCGCAAGAAGCTTGATAATACTCTTAGTCGTGGTTGCCCCGATCCAGGAGGCACTTCTGCACCATTCAAGAATGAACAAATGTCCTTGTCATGGCCAGCTCTGGTTGGACCATCAGCAAGTTCTTGGGCAGTCCAGAGAGGCCGAAATGCCAGAGAGAGGCATGATATATACAGCAGCAGTGTGGAAAGCAGCCCAAGGTATAACTCATTAACATCTGGAACACCAAGCGATGCTTCAAGCCAAATACGTACAGACTCGGCAGCCACGATTCCTGTATCCAGGGGCTCTTCTCTCCTGGCAGAAGTGGTTAATGCTACCCAAGCCACGAACCCCCCAGCAAGCTCTAGCCAGTCTATCCCCTCTTTGACTTCGAACTCTGATGCGGACTCTGAAAGCTCGAGCCCCAGGCCAATCCCTCGAAACGCAGCCGGATTCTTTATAGGCAAAGCAGCAGGAAGTGGACCAAACCATACCACACCTTCATTTGTTCCTCTGCGTGGAAGCAGTCGTCGAGCAAGGCGACCCAGCATGCTATCCGAAGTATCCACGCCCTACGGAGATATAATTCTAACTGAAGCAGAACAGCTTATGATGGAAGGCCGTGGAAATAATGCGACGACAACCACAGAACAACTGAAATCCGGCTCCAGTGCAAAGTTTCCGGCTGAGACGATGTGCGAGGTGGGCCCCGAGCATCATAAGCTTACCAAGTGTCGCTCACTAGATGCATTGACTGGGCGGGATTTGCACTCCACCGATGATTCTCGGAATATGCCTGGCGAGCCAGAAGGGCATGAAGTAGAAATGGGCAAGAGCAGGTTGCAGAGGATAAGCTCGGCTGGGACAACTGTCATTACCCCAAGTGATGATAGTGTAGATGTGGATGGATCGTCGACTAGGCCATCCGTCAATATCTGGGATGAAGGGGACCGGAAAGGAAAAAGGAGGGCCAGGAGCTTTCTCTGACAAAGGGGTTACGTGAATATCTAACTAGCCCTAGGAGATATTGAACCATTGAGATGCCAACATGAAAAAGTGATTGCATTCCGAAATATCAGTTCAGACAACGGAAGACAGTAAAAGATTTGCAGCTATGGCAATTGGAAATGTACAGATATTGCATCGCAAAGTTTCGAGCAACTCGTTTAATTAGAATCATGAGGGTATCCGTATGGCATAGCCAATATCCCAATCCCGACCACCCAGGTTTTCCACCTTGTAGTCCCCAAACGCCATGAAACCCTCGCATGTCTATCGCCCATATACCGTACAGTAGATACAACAACACCAGCCGAAATCCCTAGAAGCCTCACGCCTCCTGTCTCTCGGTCTTTATCGGAACCATCTCGTATTCGCCAGCACCGTCGCGGCCCCTTCCTCTCCTGCCGCCCCTGGAGAACCCAGATTCTTCATCCCCTATCGATTCAGCGGATGGGCCAGCGCCCGCGCCAGCGCCCGCGGAAACCCCGCCAGTGGGCGATGCTGCGGAGCCACCAAAGATTATAGGGCGCAGCTCGCGGCGTTGACACGCCCATGTGCCGAGCACGACCATGAATACTGCGCTGCAGACCTGGAGCGCCCACCACAGCCAATTCCTGGGGAGACCATGCGAGTAGAGCGAGACGAGAACGAGGTGGACGAAGTGGAGTGTGATGACGAAGTCGAGGACGAGTTTCGAGCGCTGGATGATGAAGAGGATCGCAATAACACTGTCTCCGTTAGTATATACTCTCTACCACCCCACCTCCGGATACGGGGTAGGTTCGCGCATGCACATATATACTCACATAAAAAACGCATTCGCCATCCACACCATCCCCAGCAGCCACCCCGTGGTCGTATCCCCCCTCAGCGCCGTCCACCCCAATATATCATCGAGCAGCCGAAACGGCGTCCCCATCACCAGCGTCGTAAACAGGATCATCACCACCGCGCTGACATAGTACAGCGCCTGCAGCGCCACGATCTGCGTCAGGATGCGCAGCGGTGGGAGCTCGCTCAGCGCGCCGGGGCGCGGGGGGCGCCGCCGCCGTGGGAGAGGCATGCGTGCGCGAAGGATGTGCGATGCCGGGTTGTGGTGGTGGTGGGCTACCTTGGTAGCATTTGTGGAGGGTGGTTGTTTCTCTTGCTGGGCGAGGGCGTGGTTTGTTTTGTGTTGTGAGGTTGGGGTGGTGAGGGAGGGTTTCATGAGGTGGCTGGATGTGCTGCTTTCTGAAGTTTAGGGGACGCTGGGGGGACAGGGGTAGGTCGACTAGCGGCGGCGCACGTGAGTGGTGTCGATGATGTCGTCGGAGAGACTAAATTGTGTAATTGGGAAGTGGTATTTAGAAGACGATTACTTTGTGACAAGTCACTCTACAGACAGTCATTGAGTGGCAAAGAAGATACGCATTACTCACTCACCTAGATCATCCCTCTACACCATCAAACCGCAGCGAAAACACCTGAAGACAAGGGACCGAAAAGGCCGAACTCAGCGACACAGCTACCCCAACGAACAGCTCCTCCTCTCTACACACATACACCATGGGTTTATTCTCCAGCTCCGCAGACAAGCTGCCCGCCCCCAAGATCTCAACAGACGGCACACCCATCGCGCCCGACCGGACCGCGCGCGCAAAGTGCTGGGAGGCGAGGGACATATACTTCCAGTGCCTGGACAAAAACACCATTATCGACAGCTTGACGAATAAGGATGCCGCGGAGAAGGCGTGCGGCGCGGAGAATAAGGGGTTTGAGAAGAATTGTGCGAGTAGCTGGGTGAGTTTCTGCGATTTACAACTTGCATTTTTAGGACGAGGGGAAGGAGCCAATGTTGGGGCGGATATGGGGATTGGGATGCAGCACCGGCTTTGTGAGAACTTTATGGCTAATATACTGGATAGGTTACATATTTCAAGAAGCGACGAGTGATGGAATACCAGCGCGACCAGCAGATGAAGAAACTCCGAGCGGAAGGCGCGCAGGAAATCCCATCAGGATCCGTCCCACCAGGAATCGGCTCGATACCAACCGCGGGACCCAGGTGAACGACCTACAGAGGAGAAGAAGCCGTGAGGATAAGATAGGATGTATGATATGTAAAATACGGTCAACAACAGCAGGCAGAATGGCATAAGGCACGAAATAACGAGTTAAAATATTAGTCTTTTGGACAAATCCACTCCTATAACAAACACAAACCAAAGCTCAAGCTACACCACCTTTCGTGACAAAAAAAGAAGGCCGATAGAGAATCGGAAATGTTGAAGTAGAATCGAATGTATCCAGTGTTATTATCGCGCAACGCCCA